>JAGFPH010000888.1:176613-206293 GCA_018207615.1 Philaenus spumarius | reverse complement strand
ACATATTCAGTAAAGTCTAAAAAATTCTTTTGAAAAGTACTAAAATGTAGCATATTTTTAAGTTACCAAATGGAGTAATTATTTATACAATTTGAGATAATATTTTTAAATACATTATTATTTTAATGATAATAATTTTTTTATATTTAAATGAGCCTAGTTTGTTCTTGTAAAATATAAAACTGGAATTTCAGGATTGGGAGATTCTGCTGATTATAGGCAGTGTAGTTTAAATTTAGTTAATTGGAGTCAAGTAATCTGAACACTTAGCGTGAATATGTACCGTTTCCTCTTATTGTTTTCACCTAGCACTATATTCTGAGGGTATGTTTTATATAATCCACACTAAAAACTTGAGATACACTTACACCTAGCGCTTAACAAATTGCTTGTTTTAAATTAAATCTTCTTGTATTGTTGGGGCATTACATTAAAATACTCGAGCTTTCATTCATGTCCGTGGATGGTGAGCTAAGGCAAATGGATGTAGGGTAGGCGGCTAAAATGTAATGCAATTGTTGTAGTAAAATAATTTCCGAATATTCCATGAGTCGGTTAGGGAAGTTGAGAAAACAATCAGGGAATGTCGGAGAACTTAACTATCAAGAATCTGTAGGGATCCTAAAGGAGGACCTGGCGCAAGTTCTCTGGGGGACAGTTTTTCAGTTATGTTTTATCCATAATTTTTCAATTTTCAAGCTATCGAAATGAATGAGATTCTGTTAAAGCGGTTATCACAGCTTGCAGCGCTACAAGTTGAATAGTGAGGTGGGCAGCACTGAACATCAGACGCATGCGCAGTTGCGCAAAACTGATGCCCGCTTGTGAAAATATCAAAACAATCGAACTTTGTCAGCATGCTGATAACAGCTTGCACACGACATTTGTATCCTATTCCACGAGCAGCTTGCACCGCAGCTAGCTGCGCTTGTAATACCCCCTTTAGAATGAGGTAGGTTAAACATTAATTACTGTACTTATTATAAAATTTATAATATCTTCAGCTTCGATGAATTCTTTACTTAAATGTTCGCGTCTATTATGTAATGTTGCGATAAAAACTACTAGAAGAACTATTTTCTTTAAGATTTGAAGTCTGTATGGTATGAGACAGGTTTAATTTCAAAAAGGGTAGTTTTTTTATCCACCAATAGCGTAATGTAGGCCTACCTGATGTCAGTTGTTAATCTAATTCTGTATATTTTTACCTAGGTAAGCGCAGGCGCTATACCAACTGTTAGTCAGGTACACAAAATTCAGTCGAGTACGAACTTCACGGTTGGTTAAATTTGCAAATTCCGATATTTCTATGGGTAAACATTCATCCAGCACACCTCACTCTGACAGATCTGTGACTTCAGCCAGCTAGGCGGCGCTGTGTTTTGTAGGTTGTCGCTAGCTCTAACGGCAATCTCGTGAACGGCGGTAGCAATTCTTTTCTTAAATATATCAGTTTATAGTATATTTTCTTTCGAAAATAAAGCACAAAAACGTAATTTGATGCTACAAAAAACAAACCCCCCCCCTCAAGCAATAGTCCTGGGACCGCACCTGGGTAAGCGGCAATATATAAAACTTAATACTCTTGGAGCGTTCCATCCCAGATAGACGACATTCTTTACAGATGACTTTCTGGAAAGCCAAGTTTTGAGTAAGGGCAAACGACATGCTTGTACTGGGCAGCTTCTCCTCAGAGTGTAGACGACTCCCTTCTCTCGTCCTTACTGTATTTACGGTATTTCGGTTGTAACCCGAGGTTTTCTCTGTAGCCCATTACAGTGTCTGGCGTTCGGCTTTTACGCGCTACCCTACCCTCAGCCTTAATTAGCCTAACTTTCATAAAGTAAAGAAAACGTTTGGCTGTTTAAATCGTCGTAGTTGTACCTTTCCCCCGAAGTCCACTCGGACATTTTATTACTCGTCACTGTGTTTCCACGCACGCGCAGACCTAACCTCACTGAACGCCGGAACGCGTACTGCAGGCTAGACAAACCAGTATATATATAAACCTGAAGAGGCATTGAATACGGCCAGATAATGAATTATTGCTGTTTGGCGCCAGCTCAAGGAACAGAAAGTTGTTAATGAACAATTCTTGTTTTGTTTCTCGCTGTTGTTGCTGGACTGGTGACAATTAGCATTGCAAACCGGGATAGGCTGTGTGTGCGGTTCGGCTTTATTCTTAGAAGAGAAAATGACGTTCAGGATTTATCTACGCAGTTGTGGAGGGTTTCGAATTGAATATATTGACAAACAGATTATGTTGACCGACTTTCTACGTTTATTATTTTCTGCAATACAAATTCTACCCTAATTAGCTAAAAAGCAAGTACATCACCAATCTTACATTTTGTGAAAAATAGGTTCAGATAATAAAGTTTTATTTATAAATCTTTAAACTACAAAAATATGAAATTTTTCAAGAATTTATTAAATGGCAAACTTACTGCACTTTCCCTAAGTTAGCTAGTTACACACAATTAATAGTATGTTTAGGCTACTTAGTAAAACTGCAATAAGGCAAATTTATTGCACCAAATGCATTTTATAAGCACTAATATAAAATTTACATATACATTATATTAGGTCTGAAAAACGCAAAAAACGACCATTTTCAAAGTCCAAAAACCATACCAATTGCAATTTTGGATGTTGCCAAATTTCTTAGGCAATCCTTCGGCATCCCTTAACAATATCCCGAAGAGTTGTTGGGAAATATTTTGTTCTAAAAGTATGTTTTTTAATTGTTAACTAGGGGTATGTAAAGTTTGAGTCAGCGCGAGAGAGTTTCTCGATCTCCGTAATAATATAAGCCTCTTCCAAACAAGAGGTGATCGATATATTAACAATTCTTATTAGTCTCGTGTTCTGGATCTACAAGTACGTCATACTAATTTATAAAGCTAAGAAGTATTCTTTTTGGGTGTAGGCCAACGTCATTTACCAATAAATATTATAACTGTGTTTTGTCCCATTTATAGACCCAAAATTATATTAGTATTATTAATGTACAGTATATAGGGAAGTTGTGTGGACCTCTTTGTTTCAATTGTCATAGCACAGTGCCCTAAAGCACTAATTCCTTTTCTTAACTTCCCATTTCTAACCTTCTACTTTATCAAAACACGTAGAACTTTTACTAGCAGGAACTAATTTACTAATTAATTAATAACCCAAGTAATACGACTTAATCTCCATAAGACACCAAACGGTATTTTTTACAGCACATCAGGTTTACCAACCTTACCTAAGCTTCCCTAATTACCTAACCTTGTACGGCGCGGTTGGCACACCTGTATGGCCACACTATTAAAGCTAGCTCACACAGTAAAGTCATTAACTCTCAATACAAGTAAATGGGCCATTGTCACTTTATACACAAAGCTTAATTACTGTTAGATATATAAAATGCATAAAGCTTGGGCGGATTGGGTGTATGGGTTTTGTTAGTTATTTTAATATGATTATACAAGTAGTCATTAACGTGTAGATTTTCTTCAAACGATTAAAAATAAAAATAAACGGTACTAGATAACTGCCACATACTTTTTCCCAGTTGAAACTTTATACCTTCCCAAGAGTAGCATAGGAGGTGCTTATTTAGAATTGCAAAAGTAGGACATACCATGGAAAATATTAGATGCATGTAACACACATCCATATTATATTATAATATTATTATTATTATTATTATTAAAACTATTCGATCGATTTCGAACAAATTTGCACCAAACATGTCAATTAGGCCTGTATAGATGAACGAAAAAAGGTTTTGAAAATTTTTGAAAAACAACCCCGTTTTTATCCAAAAATCAGTTATTATTATTATTACCTAAACGATAATTTTTAGAAATATGCGATTTTTGCATATGGTAGGGTACAATAGGGGCTACAAATAAGCCAAATTTTATCAAAATTGTTAAGGCCGTTTTTGAGAAATTTAGATTTTTCTCGTTTTTTGAGGGGTAAAACCCCTTAAAAATCAAAAATTTGAAAAAATGAAAAACCGCCTGGAGATACTCCAGAACTACACATACATACCAAATTTCATCAAAATCGGACTATTGATATGGTCTCCAGCTCTGTACACATCCTAACAGACACACATCACCAAAAAAAACACTTTTTTGTGTTCAGGGAACACAAAAACAAGATGTTCCGAAAAAAGTTAGGGAATTAATAAATTCAATTAATTTCGATACATGATTTTCCAATTTAAAATCATCCCACTCCTATCAAATGTTTCACACATTTTATATTAAAAAAAAACAAACAGTAGGCTTATTCTTATTTCAAATCATGCTGTTGACCCTACTTACTACCATGTTAATTAAAACAACCAATCGCGTAAATGTAAATTTAAAAACAAACTCGCCTATTCTTCTTCTTTGCAAATCAGAAATGCAGAAACCTTCCGAGAAGTTAACTCTGTGGCTTTATTTGAACGGATACGGAAGTTGTATTCTTAATTATAACTTTAGCTTGTAACTCGCCCCGCAAAACGCAAAGTTGCGACCGCAGAAAAGTCAAACAAGCAAACCAGCTCAAGTCCGACTGCAAGAAGAACAATTTTAGAACTAAATCCTTATTTATGTAGTTTATAACCGAGTTCCCTGCTAAAGAAAGGTTTTTTGTTAATATTTGCGAAATGTTTTAAGTCGCGATTGGAGAAGTTTCTAATTGTATTAAAGATGGAGTCTCAAATTTATGAAAACCCACTGTTTTTTACTTTCTCCACCCTATTACGTAGTATATGGAGAAAGTATTGTTTTCGTAAAAATGTTCGAATTTGAATTTTCAGTTGAATTATCTGTTTTGGTGCTCCCAGAACCCCAAAAAATTGTTTAGTGCAATTATCTGTGTTGGTGCTCCCTGAACCCAAAAATATTTTTAATGGAAATTTTTGTTTTGGTGCTCCCTGAACCCAAAAAAGTGTTTTTAGAGTGGTGTCCGTCTGTCAGTCTGTCTGTATGTATACACGACCAGATAGAACACTATTGGTCCGATTTTCATGAAATTTGGTATGTAGGTACTAAACCCTAATACCTCCAGGCGTTTTTTTCATTTTTTAGAATTTTTAATTTTCAAGGGTAATTTACCCCTAAAAACCCATAAAAAACGACAAAAATGCTAATTTCTCAAAAACGGCTCTAACGATTTTGATCAAATTTTCAGTATTTATAGTGCTTAAGATGCCAAACAAAATGACACCACCCGCTTTTATCAAAACTTCGGCGTTTTATAATTATGGGGAAATGTTTAAAAATAAACAAGTTTGTGTTGTCAATCTAGCGCGCGGCGGCGGCCGCACGGGGTAGCACCACGGTAGCGAGCACGGCCAGTAAATCAAAGGTCGCGCGATCGAATCCCGCCTGGGACAATAATTTTTTTATACGATTGACGTAGGTAGAATATTATTTTTTTTTTGTTTTGTACTGAAAAGTAGTACATAAAATGATTAAAAACAATATTATTTTTACTACAGTAAGTTGGGAGAAAGTTTGTGTCAGTTAACTGATACAGTTTATTTTTTTAGAAAAGATGTTTGTATGAATCACAATATCATGATACAGGGTGTTTCTGAATACTTGTATAGTTTTTGGTACAAAGACAATTTACGTCGTTATTAAAATGAACGGAAGTTTCTAGTTTTAACAGAGCTTCGGTTTTGTTTTTGAAGTGTAAACTACTAAAAGCGCACCGCGTCCAAAACGTTTTTGCTGACGGTGAATCGGATTTTATCGTCACGCATTTTCCTGAAACGCTCTATTCCGTCACGCTCTACTATATATATATACGTAGTACTATATATATGTCCTTTGAAATGGACATTGTTCTTCCTTATTTCGTAAGTTGTGTTAAAATAGTTTAATTGGTAATACCTCTGAAATAGACATTGTGCTTCCTCATTTCGTAAGTTGTGTTTTTTAGGTTACACTTCTCCCGTAGTGGTCTTAAGGGTCGGCTCTAGCTGTCGGCCATGTTGGCTGACACTCCATAAGACCAATGTTAAATTAAAATCCAAATTTTTCCTTTATTTTTGATCGGAATATTATAAACGATATGTCATTTTAAAGCTATGGTCAATATGCATTCAAATGGCTTTTTAAAAACTAAGAAAAATATTTTGTTTAAGATTTATTAACAATTTAAAACATTGATTTTTAATATTTTTTTATGTAGTCACTATTAATTATAGCGAAAAACTACCAAGCCATTCGCCTAAAGAATTTCGTCTCCAAGATTTTAGTATTTTTTTTAAAACGCTATTTGAACAATTGCGGGTTTTAAATGGATTTAGGCTGAGCAATGTCCGTGTAACCTACCTCCGCCATAGGGTGATTTTAAATATTTTTTACGTTGTAACTATTAATTATAGCGAAAAATTACCAAGCCATTCGGATGAAGAATTTTATTCAAGAGTTTGTTATTTTTTTAAAAACGCTATTTGAATAATAATTGCGGGTTTTAAATGGATTTAGGATAAGCAATGTCCGCGTAACCTACAGCCGTTATAGGGAGTCGCAGGTTGCTTTCTGTTTTACTAGAGCCGACCCTTAAGCACACAATTTACATTTTTTTTTCTCTTGCCAAAATTTATCTCAAAACACGGATTGATATAATGGGTTTAAATTGAGTTGTATAGCATAGAGTACAAACTACAACAAAAAGTTTTTTTTTTATCGTCAGCTTACCATGTGAACATAAAGATTTTAGTTTAGAGCAGCTGACCAAAGTTCTATTCAATTTACTTTTCCGAATCATTTTAATCTACTTGGCTTAATATTATTATTATAGCTGTAAAACAGATCCTAAATAATTTGATTGTTGCATAATTGTGGCGGAGTTGAGGGGATCCGCCACCATAAATCGGAATATTGCGGACTTTTTGACAATTGTTTTAGTTTAATTTTCTGAGTATGTGTGCAAATGTTTAGGTCTTTTTAATCATTTCTTAATAAGAACAAAAAATAAAAATAATAATAAGAAAAGATTTGTGATTTTGTTTTTAAGTTTAGCTAATGGTTTTTATACAACTTTAAGTTATATGCAAGTAAAAGGAACATATTTTATTCCGGACAAAACGTATGTAGGGTATTTATTATATACAGAGTGTTCAATACAGTCCGTTTAATCCCCTTTCATTATTTTTGTTACTGAAAATAAGTTAACAAAACTGAATACCGTATATATCTTGCGTTTATGGCGGTACACATTTTTTTACAAATCTGAGCCTCTATTATTTTCGTGGGCTTAAGGCGGAAGGAGGGTCAACAATTTAAAATGTAAAATGTAGGTCACGTAATACACCGATGTAAACCTTATTAAAAGAGAAACAGAATGGCGCAAGCTAGAGCTCAATATCTTGCTTCATTTCAAAGTAATTGACAATCAAAGTTCTGGAAACGATCATTTTTTTATTTTATTATAGACTAAGGGAACCCCCTGCGTGCTCCGCACGCCAACCCCGTTGGGACCTTCTATACACATAACCATGTTATGTTTTCTTTATACTGTAATAAAGGTGTAGGATTAATAATAATCCCAAAGCTAAGACGGTAAATAATGTTAAACGTTCAATTCAAATTATTTCGTATGCTATTTTATAACAGCAGTTATAATAAAGGTAAAAAGAACCAGCAAGGCTCTGGTCTACACTTTAATACAAACCAAAACTAATAAACGGTACCAGGAACTGGCACATACTTTCTCACAAACATATTTAAATTACTAAACAGATTCACAGTGACTTGTAGGGTGGGGTAGGAGAGTTTTTTTTTATTAAAGTTGGAGATTAACTAATAAATATTATTATTATTATCTAGAGAGAAAACTATTCGATCGATTTCGAACAAATTTGCACCAAACACGTCAATTAGGACTTTATAGATGCACGTAAAAAGGTTTTGAAAAATTTTGAAAAACAACCCCCTTTATGGCCAAAAAACCCCCCAAATCAGTTATTATTATTATTATGAGCTAAACGAGAATTTTTAGAAAGATGCGGGTTTCTGTAAATGGTAGGGCACATTAAAGGCTACAAAAAAGCCATATTTTATCAAAATCGTTAGAGCCGATTTTTAATAAAAAAAATAATAACTGATTTTTTGGGGGTTTTTTGGCCAAAAAGCGGGTTGTTTTCAAAATTGTTCAAAACCCTTTTTCGTGCATCTATACAGGCGTACTGGACATGTCTGGTGCAAATTTGGTTGAAATCGATCGAATAGTTTTCTCTCTAGCTTTGTATACTTTTATTAAAGTAGGCGATTGACTAATAAATATTATTATTATTAGCTAGAGAGAAAACTATTCGATCGATTTCAAACAAATTTGCACCAAACACGTCAATTAGGTCTTTATAGATGCACGTAAAAAGGTTTTGAAAAATTTTGAAAAACAATCCCCTTTATGGCCAAAAAACCCCCAAAAATCAGTTATTATTATTATTAGCTAAACGAGAATTTTTAGAAAGATGCGGGTTTTTGCATATGGTAGGGCACATTAAAGGCTAAAAATAAGCCAAATTTTATCAAAATCGTTAGAGCCGTTTTTTTATAAAAAAATAATAACTGTATTTTTGGAGGTTTTTTGGCCAAAAAGGGGGTTGTTTTTTAAAATTGTTCAAAACCCTTTTTCGTGCATCTATACAGGCGTACTGGACATGCCTGGTGCAAATTTGGTTGAAATCGATCGAATAGTTTTCTCTCTAGCTTTGTCTACATACAGACATACATACAGACATACATACATACAGACATACAGACAGACATTTTGTAAAAACCACTTTTTTGGACTCAGGGGGTCCCAAAATGGATATTTCCACAAAAATCTCAACATCGATTTTTTTTTGCGATCACTATACTTTCTCTATATACTATAGTATAGTGAGAAAGTAAAAGTTAGAAATACAAATAGCTGCTACAAAGTGTGAAATCATGTGTTAATGGAAATATTAGATCTAACAGCTGTTTTATCTGTTATTTTATTCAATTGGTTGCTATGGTAATTCATCAGTCTGGGCCTAACCTAAGATTTTTCCGACTAAATAATTTACAAATATTGAAAGAAAAATGTTTTTATCATAATTAATTATAGCCAATGTTACCCGGGGATAGTGCAGCTTTTTATTAGTAAAACTATTTTTTCAATCGGTTCAATATTTCCAGAGATTACCCCCTACATACAAACAAACAAACAAACTTTACCTCTTTATAATATTAGTGTAGATATAGAAAACTATTTAGCCCCCGTTAAAAATCACAGGCAGATTAATTAGATACACATCAGAAATACATAATTTAAAAAACAAACTATTTAAAAACAACATTAAATGATACTTATCCAGGCCTACCTAACTAAGCTGACGCGGATTTTTAACTTGGTTAAAGGTTAAAAGAACCAGCAAGGCTCTGGTCTACACTTTAATAAAAACCAAACCCTAAAAGTTAGAAATACAAATAATTGCTTCAAAGTTTGAAATCAGTTGTTAATGGAAATATTAGAGCAAACAGCTGTTTTTTCTGTTATTTTATTAAATTGGGTGCTACATACAAACAAACAAATTTTACCTCTTTATAATATTAGTATAGATGTTAATTAGATAATCTTGGTGTTTCAGACAAGAACCAAGATATTATGTAATCAGTTGTTTTTTCGATGATTTGTTTATCCGTTGATTTTTTTGTAATTAAAAAGAAAAACTTTTGTCCATTGTAAGATTTCGTTAAGGTAATAATTTTCGAAATATTCAACATAAAACATTTCGAATTAGGTGGTTGGTAAAAGCTCTTTATTATATTGCACTTTGCTTATTACTTTATGTAAACCTCTACGAAAAATTTCAACTTACATATTTAGAAAGTTCTGAAAACACCACGTATGTATATCGTAGATGTACGATAACCAATAAAGCACCTGGGCGACCGAGCATTACTCAGTATTTTTTTTTTTTTTTTAGGAAAATGTATGTTAATACAAATCGCATACTGAATAAATATGCATATTTTTGAAGTTATACAACTTTGCGCCCGTTGTAATCGGGATGGAGTGTCTGTCGAGAAACCGCGTCACGCGTTAGGAGTAAAATCCGGAGAGTGCCTTTTATACCTTTTCTCTACAAGAGATACCTCAAGAGTGTCGGTGGGTGGGTGGTTAACGCACTCGACTTCCACGCTAGAATCCCTGGTTCGATCCCCGGCTGGGAAGTTTTTTTTTTCTTCAAAAATTATAGGGAAGTATACGAATGGCCAAAGAAGTATAACTTCGACCGTCTGGTCCGACGCAAACCCATTTTTTTAAACTTACGTACATATGAACTGTTTATCCTATACTCTAATACGAAATAAAAATACTCCACAAAAACCTTAAAGGTTAGAAATTTAAAAAAAAAATGTTTTAAGCTTGAAATCAGCTGATAATGGAAATATTATAGGAAACAGCTGATTACTGTTATTATTATAGCCAATAAACATATGTAATGATTGTAAACTCCATAAGCCCAATGTTAAAAATTTTCAATTTTCAAATGAGTTCTTTAGAAAAATACGAGTTTTCCTGAGGTAGTGGTTTTTACCAATCGATTTTTTAGACCCAAAAGCCTCTAATCCCAAACTTTCAGCAAAATCCTTCCGCAGGATCTCGAGATCGTACGTACAAACAAACAAACATTGCTCGTAATATAATATATAGGATATTTCGAACGAGGATTTCTTACTTCCCAGCAGCATAACAAAAGCACTCCAGAACCCATTTGGAAAAGATTTTCAGAACCGGCTAGCATTGTTTTACTAATTTATTAATTAAAACTAGACGGGTGAAGAAAATAATGTTGTCAGTGAAAACTGCACATAAAACATGGTAAAACCTTTGACACTTTATATTTTAAAACTACTTACATTAATTTAAAACCTCGTAAATAAGTCACAGGCCTAATTACAACAAATCGCATCGGTTATGGTTTACAGGCTGCTATAATTTGTAATAACTATAATTAAATACATATTAACAATACAGTAACTGTATTATTGCATGTCTGTTTTTACTGGCGTCGGGCGTAATAAATCAATTAAATCCAATGTACTGTAATCAAATTTAACTACATATGTATATTTTTTACGTATTTCGGACGGTAGATTGATCACGTTTTTTAAACGAAAACTTTTACGATATTACCGTAGGTGTGGAGCATAGATTAAGCTTTAATTACCGTTTTGTCTGTCCGTGTGAATATTTGATGGAACCAATAAACGCGAAATTTAACAATATACGGGTGTAAAATATCTTTTGCATAAACAGGTATTATCAAAGAGGATATAAGTAATACCTCTGTAATATATAATATATATAGTAATATAAGTATTACTTATGTCCTCTGTGGTATTATTAAAGGAATCATATTTACACAAGTAAAAATTGTTTCAAGGACATTTTTCAAGATAATATTATATCATAACATTAAACTAATTTAGATGGTAATTTAAAATAATTTTTAGACCTAGGCGCCCGGTCTGTTAATGACAGGATTTGATTTGTAAATATAACTTCTATGTTCTTATTAAATAAATAGCTAAATTACATTATACACATTCTAACAATAAACTAATTTAGATGGTACTTATCTATTACACAGGACTTTCTTAAACTCATGGCGGTCAATTCAATGATAGCATTTGATTTGTAAATATAACTGACCCATAAGCGCGTTGCCCGTGGTGGTTGGTATTTTCAGTTTTTTTTAACTTAATTGCAATCTTTTTAAGTGTTCAGTGAGTGAGTGGTATTTAGCTTTTATATATATAGATCTTAAATAGTAAAAGCACTATTGTAATAATAAAAGATCTGAAATTATGATTTTAGTAACTTTGATCCCCCCAAACTCCTCCTAAAATTTCGAAATTTTTCATACCCTTTCTTAGTGAGCACCTATGGCCCTAGAGGAAGCTACATACCAAATTTCATTCCAATACATTCAGTAGTTTTGAAGAAGTCGTGATTTAATAACTTTGATCCCCCAAAACCCCCCTAAAATTTCGAATTTTTTTAAACCCTTTCTTAGTAAGCACCTATGGCCCTAGAGGAAGTTACATACCAAATTTCATTTCAATCCATTCGATAGTTTTTGAGAAATCGTGATGAGTGAGTCAGTGAGTGAGTGGTATTTCGCTTTTATATATATAGATTTGCTATTTTCTTATTAAATAATAGCCTAAATTACAGTGTGCGCCTTCAAACATACAATTCCGACCTAAACTATAATTTGCATTACCAGTCATAGTGCCGCCTACATACTCAGTTTGTAAAAATAATTAGGCCTATAAAGGTTTATACCATTTTTTAACTTTCTCAGAAAGTAGATTACAGGGCATAAAGTAAAATTTCTTGTCAGTGCCAAATAAACTTCCTGTCTTTTTACAAAATACATTATTTTAATTCATTCCTGTTGGTGTTGAAAAAAGTAGTCCATATTAGTAGGCTTAGACAAATATAAATATCATCGGCAGTGAAAACCAATCATTTTGAAACCCAGCCATACAGTGTAAACGGGGCTTTTATTTATATTTGGGACAAGATGTCCAACATAGCCTCAATAAGTTTAAAGAAGAATATGTGCGATTCCTCCAAAAATGTTCTTAACGATTTAGACAACACTAGGCCTACATAAATTTAAATTAGTTGTGACATTCAGCCAGCCCAAAAATCTATGACCATTGTTTATACAAAATACGCCTTAACAAATGGTAAGCCTAATATTGATCGGCATCTCCCCCATCCGGAAGTAATCGCCTCACCATACTTCACACAAGTGTAATAACCTATATATTCTTGTACAAATAGCACATAAGAAATAGGCCTACTAGTAAATTGTACTGAGCTAGATACCCAATGAAGAAAATTTGCCGCTGTTCAGATCAAGACGTATGTTTGTCTAGGCTAGAAAGTGAAATTACAATATTATAAAACATTTTATTTCGGCTTAGAAAATCACAGTAAAGTAGATATGGAATTCAAGATTTGTATTGTATCGTATAATATGCGCTTAACCTCAAACATTATTAAAATATTAAACATTCCAACATAATTAGCTGTAGGCTACTTACACTGTAATTTTCTTTTGGAAAAATGCCGAAAATAATTACGCTATTATATTTAATTACTTTGTGACCAAAGTGTTATTTTTTTCGTTATTTATATCAATACGGTAACAAATAACAAAATAAATTTAATTTAGATCTACAATATGTTTTGAAACCGACACGATTTATTTCACCCTATCTAGGTCACTTCAAGATGATAATGTAGCTTCATTTAATGATTAAATAATACAGAAGGAAATAATCTGTAAAAGAGGTTATTGAGAAATTATCGATCTGTAAAAAATGAGAACACATCTACCGGCAAGTTCAATGGTGATAAAGAATTGTTCAAGTACTGTAGTCACATTTAGGTTAAACTCCAAAAACGATTTAATTAAAAACAAATAGGCTAGGCCTATCAAACCTTATAATATTACAAAAAAGATATTTTTTACAATAATTGTAGCCTAAATTGGTAACAATATGTTATGACGTTTAGGCCTGTAATCTACATTATACACAAACCTTTTAAATCTGTTTATAGTGAGGTACTTTTTAACATATTTCGTTAAGTAAATTTCACACAGAATTATCAAACATTTGGGAATTTTAAGTTTAAAATAACTGGTGTCCACAACATTTTAGAAAATGGTTTGTTACGGAGTTATTTCTGCGTAGGGCCTAGGCCTATTATTGAGAAGGTTTAAAATAAAGACTAACTAGATATTAAAGGGAGATCATGTTTTTAAGATGCCGCATTAAATGTTTATAACTAATGATAATTTCACAACAATAAATTTCTAATACGGATGTTTTATTGCTTATACTACGTATGGATGCAGTTTGAATAACACACTTTAGAAATGGAGTATACGAGGATGTTATTATGCAGATGTCAAAGGCTGTCACATGCATTACAGATCTATTGTGTAGCAAATGTTTTCATTCAAAACGAGGACCACACACAAACGCTTAACCTAACAAATCTCACCTGGGCTCTTAAAACTGATAACCAAAGCCTGCCAAAGTATTTACAACACTACACAAAACTACCCGTAATAAACAACAAATCCGCACTTCCTAAAGTTTTTTTATCATCCGTAATAAACGAGATAACAAAATAAAACACGTCGGAAAACCGTTGTTTCAAACACACAGCACAGCAACAACTTCGAACATAAACTGCGTTCACCACGAGCAACTCTGTGACTGATTTAGTTTTGTTATTGGCCGGCGCCCAGCGCGCTCGACCGACTTCGGGCGTTTCCGCCGACGTGTAGGCGAACTTAAACGAACGGTAGAACCAATCTCCGGCTACGTGCTGGACAATAATTAATTATAGATGCTGCCAATTATTTTTCTTTTATTGTCGCCATTTTAATGCATGTCGTAACCCTTTTTGAAAAGAATTCAATTGCTCGGACAGTCGTTAAAGCCTTTATGATAGCAGATAAACAATATAACCACACTAGACAGATGGTTGTTACGATTAGGTAGGACGTGGGAGCACGACGCCGATATCTTGTCAGCAGTGATTATTTTAAACCTAATGACTAATTTAAAGGGGAAGATTACTGCGGACAATGTAATCAAAGCTGGACATACTGAAATGTTGCATGAGATAGGAAAAAGTACTTTATTTGGGAATCGAAATGTAAGATCTAAGACGATGTGTTAAATTATTTAAATATAGATAAGCCTAAATTAAATGTTGTTGGTATGCCATTATGGATTTTATGTTAACGTTCTTCAGTATAAAATAATGCATAATAAACGGTACCAGAAACTGGTACATACTTTCTCACAAACATATTTAAATTATTAAACAGATTCACTGTGACTTCATAATTGTAGGTGGGGTAGGAGAGGTGATATTAAAGTAGGAGATTACCTAATAAATATTATTATAATTAGCTAGAGAGAAAACTATTCGATCGATTTCAAACAAATTTGAACCAAACACGTCAATTAGGCCTGCATAGACGCACGAAAAAATCTTTTGAACATTTTTGAAAAACAACCCTCTTTTCGGCCAAAAAACCACAAAAAACTAGTTATTATTATTATTAGCTAAACAAGAATTTTTAGAAAGATGCGGATTTTTGCATATGGTAGGGTACATTAAAGGCTACAAATAAGCAAAATTTTATCAAAATTGTTATAGCCGTTTTTTTATAAAAAATAACTGATTTTTTTAGTTTTTTTTTTGCAGGGGTTGTTTTTCAAAAATTTGCAAAACCTTTTTTCGTGCATCTATCCTAATTGACATGTCTGGTGCAAATTTGTTCGAAATCGATCGAATGGTTTTCTCTATATTTAAAATGAGGTGTCACTCAATGTGGGTTCTCATTTAAAATGTTCGACATACACCCAAAATACCCCATTTTTGGACATGTTAACAATCCCCAAAGCAAATCTGTCTATTTCCATTAATATAAAAAAAATAGAGTGGTGGAATTTTTAAGTCACCCGGTATAGTCCAAATAGTCTACCACTGACTCACTCATCACGAAATCTCAAAAACCACCGAACGGATTGGAATGAAATTTGGTATGTAGCTTCCTCTAGAGCCCTAGGTGCTCGCTAATAAGAAAGGTTTTCAAACAATTCGAAATTTTAGGAGGGTTTAGGTGGGGGGGTCGAAGTTATTAAAAATCCCCAAAAGAAATTCATAATATAATATATTTATTGATATTTATATATATTTTTACATTTAACTATGATTTGTCTATCCGGGAAAAGCCGTTTCGGACCAGCTAGTTACATATAAACATATTCAATTATTAATTTCTTCACTATAATATTAATGACTTCTAAATCATTTGATCTCATTTGAATATGAAATAAAAACCAATTAAAAGATTATAGCCTACTTTCATCTTTCTTTATATATACGATAACGTATATTAATACAAAATGTAACAAATGGGCCTACAGTTTTATAATCCTTATGCTGTAATTGTACACATTTACAGAGTTAAAAATTCTCCTCAGCGTATTTAGGTAGGCCTAGATAAAGTATGATGCTTTTGAAATAGTACTTTTTAAATTATGTATTTCTGATGTGTACCTAAATAATCTGCCTGTGATTTTTTTTACTGTGAAAAAGGACTTACTAGTTTTTATATAGCTACGCAAATTTCGTATTCCCTATGTTGGAAGCTAACCTTTTATGTTTTATATTTATAGCCTAAATGAGTAGAAATGACTTTATTTTTTTATTTTTGAATCTTTCTACGTAATAATCACTAATATTTTAAAGCAGACGCAGATGTGCATCCATAGCACATAGGCTTAAAATTGGCGTGCGAAGCACGCATTGCACTGTGTGTTGAAAATACTCTAAATACGGGGATTGGCGTGCGAAGCACGCAATTAACTTCCTATTGAAAATACTCTCAGTAGGGGGGATGGCGTGCAATGCACTGTGCGTCGGTCGCTTCTCATAGTGTTCAGTGTCAAGTTCACATGTTCAGGGTAACACAACCATTGGTATTTCTGTCATCTTGTTTCGAAATGAATTTTTACAGGTAGACGACAAGGCTAAACGCCTCTCTGGGATGTTTTCCCCATCCAAAGTTCAAAAAGTACATGCGCCAAAAACCTGTAGGATCTTGATATATTCTCTACGTGTACCTTGAAGTCCCGTAAACTGTGTATTAGATTGCGTTATTTTATTGCCATTTTTGTAAGAATGCATTGAATAAATCCCAGATGTTTGTTACATTAACCTACATACTGTAACGGACTATGGTAGGCCACATAATAACTTTTTCAGGTAAGCTATCATTTGTATATGAATTGTACTTTTTACGATTAAAAAACTGTTCTATTAAATTACGTTTTAATTTCTTATCAGCGAATTCCCACTGAAACGATGAGCTATTGCACTGACTCTTGTGGTGAGGTCCTGAGGTCCTTATGGGAGTGGTAAATGAGCACCGATCATGGTCCCTAAACACGTTTTTTTTTTAGTTAAAATAATATATATATAAAAGTATCTACAGAGTGGTTATAAAGTCACTTGCCCCCTTTAACCTTTGTGTTTGCTAAAACAAACAAATATCCTTTGGGAAACGATACTAACTTAGCCCAAAGTATCTTTTGAAGCAATCGGAAGTTTTGAGTGTCCCCTAAAAATGGGGGATTTTGGGGGTAACTCAAAATTTTTAAATGGAAGTATGGTCACGTGATACCGCATTTTAAAGGTCTATTTAAGACTAGTAAAATGACATAAATAAAATAAAAATCGGACCACCCAAAACAAAATGGCGGCGCTAAACGTGTTGAAATAAATCGAGATAACGTTGGTAATGTCTCGAAAAGGAAGAGTTTTAGGAAAAATTTCAAGAGACAAAAAATGTTTATTTAATAGTGCTTGACCTAAGTAGTTGCTTTCAAATGGATTTATTATTATTTTTTACAAAATTTTCTAAGATGTACGAGTCGACTTAAAACTTACGAAATCGATTTGGAAGCAATTATTTAGGTCAAGCTCTTTGAAATAAAAATTTTTTGTCTCTTAAAATTTTTTCTAAAAACTCTTCCTTTTCGAGATATTAACAACTTTATGTCGATTTATTTATACACTTTTAGGGCCGCCATTTTGTTTTGGGTGGCCCGATTTTTATTTCTTTATACCATTTTCTTAGTCTTATATAGACCTTTAAAATGAGGTATCACATGACCATACTTCCCATTTAAAAATGTTTGAGTTGCCCCCAAAATCCCCCACTTTTAGGGGACACTCAAATTCTCCGGTTGCTACAAAAGATACTTTGGGTGAAGTTAGTATCGTTACCCAAAGGATTTTGTTTGCTTTAACAAAATCAAAAGTTACAGGGGGCGGGGGGAAGTGACTTTATAACCACCCTGTATATATGTATTTATGTGTATGCACTCTAACGGACGTAATTTAAATCCGATTTTTTCCAAATCTGGCACACACGTTGATTTCCTACGTCGCTTGGACGAGCTCGTTAGCCCAAAAAATCTAACATCCACGTTCATTGACTGAATGAAAAAATTTTTTTGAGATTTTTCGTACTACTGTAGAATGAAACTTTTTTATGGTTTTATGTAAAAAGTAAATATAGGAGATTATTCTGCACATTTTTTTTTTTTTTACAATACCTTATAGCCCGTCCGGTTCCTCCAAAATCGATCAAAACGTAAATATCATAAAATTACCCGGTTCAAAATCATGCGGTGGACTCTACCGTGGGGTTGGCGTGCGAAGCACGCAATGCATTGTGTATTGAAGATACTCCCAATACGGGGGCTGGCGTGCGAAGCACGCAATACATTGTGTATTGAAGATACTCCCAAATCCGCGGCCGACTAAAGGGGTGTAAACCCGCGTATCAAGCCGTGTTCTTCCTTCACTCCGCAACCATAACAAACGGTGACGAATGAACGCGCCGCTACTGTTCCGGCTGAAATAGAAATGTTGGAACCGACGGTTCAGGGCGCAAGGGTTTCGATCTTCCCGTACAATAGCCCGAGTGATTTACTTCCATAGAATAGAAACTAAACTATACAAAACAGGTTCTGCCGGCTACGGTAATACAGCTATTGGGAGCGGTTGCCAACACAAGAAATATTAACTGGTCTCCGGCCACTTGGAATAAATACATTTACTTAAATAGTGGAAAGCATTTCACGCTCATTTATGTAGTACTAGTAAGCCACGGTGAAAAATCACAGCCAGATTAATTAGATACATATCAGAAATACATCATTTAAAAATTACTATTTAAAAACAATAGAGTTTAATTAGGCCGACCTAACTATGCTGACGGGGATTTTTAACTCGGTAAATGTGTTTTATAAGGATTATAAAACTGGAGGTCTATTTGTAAAAAATTTGTATTTATATACGTTATTATATATTTGAAGAAAGATAAAAATATTACCTTTTAATTGCTTTTTATTTCATATTGATAGATCAAATGATTTATAAGTTATTAATATCATAGTGAAAAATTAATAATCGAATTTTGTAGGAAGATGTACGAATGTTAAACGAATAGGTATCTCTTCTTTAAATTTATAAAAACAAATATATTGATGACAAAAGGTTGTATTTATATTTAGTTTACAACCTCAAAACAAATATTATAATAGCAGTTACGTTAGAAATTACAATTAATTATTGAAGTTGTAAACATAACCCCAAAGTATAATCTATACACTGGGTTTGTTTAAGTATTACAGATGATGGGTGAAATCAGCTGTGATATTGTATGTTATTCACGTACGGACGTACACTCGCTTTTATATGACTTGATTTTCTGTTATTGTGTGACGTGTTTACTAAATACTTTAATTTCGTGATGATTTTCATTCAAACAAATTTAAGAAATAAAGGTGTTAAAGTAATTTAAACAAAACTTTAGCAGTGGATTTGTTATAATAAATATTTTATGTTTAAAAAAATTTACTTTTATGTTATAGCTACACTATTACTTAGCCTACTGTTTTCATTATGTACGGTTTGAGATTTTTTAGCAATAATTTTCAAGAAAATGTGTGTACAAATATCTGTTGTTTTTCTTTGTTTGGTTAAAGAAGAAAAAAAACAATGTAACGCAAATAAATTTGCAAAATTAAAATTAAAGTATAATCTTAAGATAAATACTAGAAGACTTTCAAATTATGTGTCTTCTCAAACCAAAATTTAGCAATAAAAGCGTAGTATAACCAAGTTTCAGATAAAGTTGGCAATGTAATTGTTACAATAAATATTTTAAACCATAATATACCACACGACAAATAAAAATAGTTATTCATGTATCTAGGGTGCAAAGTTGAATTTGTCGCAGGAGATAAACATTCAACTTTACACCCGTGATACACACAACGTTTTTCCTACAGCTGCATTTTAAATTAGTGTTTTAGTTTTTAAAAAGATCTGTTTTACAGAGGTTAGTTCCAAAACAATCAAAATCACTACATAGACTACAAAACATATTTTCAAAACATAGACTAAATCAGCTGTTTACTTTTCGTAAAGTGTGCAAAGTAAACAGCTGGAGTGCGTAAAGTAAACAGCTGGAATGCGCAAAGTATTACTTACCGCAAGGGTAGACAAAGAGGTAAGACTAAACAAAGTAAAACAAAGAGGTATAATTATTTGATGCTGAACGCATGTAGTTTAGTTTGCGCACTTCTGTGAGTATGGAAAAACGCCCTTTATTAAACATATTATATAGTTAAATAGATTTGTATATACTTGAATAATCTTATTCCCCATAAATTACACAATACCCCACTCGACCAAACCGTAAAATATGAAATTTGTTCAAACTTTTGCTTCCCAAAAATGCATCTATACTAATATTATTAAGAGGTAAAATTTGTTTGTATGTAGGAGGTAATCTCTGGAACTACTGAACAGATTGAAAAAATTGTTTTAGTAATACAACGCTTCACTATACCTGAGTACCTAACATAGTTTTAAAAATACATAGGCCTAACTATTGTAAATTGTCTTCTTAGAAAGTGTTCTCCAAGTGTTTTCAAAGTTAATTAAGTTTTCTTTAAATAGGAATAGTTGCGAACGCCTTCAAACTAAAGTTTGCAAAACGTTTTACACAAATATTTTGTAACTTTCTAAAACCTCATAATTTTTTACTTAATTCATTCTAATTGTGGATATTGAAAATGTTTGAAATTAAAAAAGTTAATCTTTACAAAAAATTACAACTGTGATATAACTTGTATCCGTTTTTCTTACATTATCCAGGTTTTGGGAGCGACGTACTTGAATTGCTAAGCAAGTCTCTCTCAATATTTCCTTATTATGCCAATTTTGATCGCACAGTAGGCTACTTAAAACGTTTGAAATGCTACCAAAAAGTTCTTTATAAAGCTTTGTTTATTATAATTATTGTATTTTTATTTTCCTCCATACAAAATATTTAAAATAATTGCTAGAAACACAAAATAAACTGCTTGGAATTTGCTTCTTTTAGAGAGGCACAGGGCTTACGTCCCATCTGCCTAAATTTTGGAAAAGGTTAGAAGAGACTCCTAGTTTTTATCACGCCAGATAGTGAGTAATTATTGAAAATGGGAATTTTGGATAAAACCAAGTTTTAGGCTAATAATAATAATTTGTATTTTATTCCTTTTTATGTACAACATAAACATAATATATATATATATTAATGTCTAGAAAATACTTAACCATTTTTCCTGTAACCGATAGTTAGGACATTTATCAGATCTTCCCTAAAAATCATAAAATATACCATAAAAACATAAATGAGAAAAAATGAAGAAAATAGTTTCATCTACATTTTACACACATACAAACTGACATTGGGTGGCTTGCTAAACGCGCATACTGGCAGAGAGAAAAATGAACAACAAGAGCACAGTTGCAAATGATTATAACAAAATAAAACATATCTATACAAATATAATGCGTTCAAAATCGTTGGTTACGAACAATAATGCAAATACAACAAATAAAACACCATTGTACGATATAAAATAAATTAAAGATCACTTTGTTACACAAATTAAGTCGTCAATTACTATGTATTTCATCAGCCAACTCTTTACAGAAGTACACAAGTTACGTTAATAACTGTGTGTTTGAAATGAACTCAACATCAGATGTAGATACTGTGCCTTTATCCCTCGGAATCAATCTACGTAATGCACTATAAGTATGTTAAAATTTCAACAAAGGTCTACAGATACTATACTAAAATGGAATAAATAAATTTACTTTTTACCTTTGAAACTTACAACCCCACTGCCTGAGTGTTCTGATAAAGAAGGAAAAGAGAACGATTCCTTCCATTTAAATATAATACAATAAAGCCAGCGCAACCTCAATCCAAAGTCGTAAATGCTAGGTTCAGCATTTCCTGATATTTTATAGGGGATGAAATTCCCGTGAGATTTCAGGGAAAGGTATTGTCGTATAAATTAAACTGAAAAGTTAATATTGTTATCAACTCATTGCTCTAATGTTTTGCAAAAAGTGCTTTTCTGTGGGAAACAGAGATAAAATGTAGCGCAGTCGAGGCTCGGGGGATTTCTTCGTCGCTTCCCGCTGGAGCTGTTGTAATTTAATCAAATTCAGGTATTTTTTAAATAATTTCCTCCTTTGACGTTAGAGACATTTATGGTTTTAATTTATTTATGTAAATAATAAATTATTATAGGTTAGAACTATTTTATCTATGCTAACTTAAAAAATTTGTTTTTTTCTCTTATTAGCAAATTTCCGTAGGAAAGATGAACTATTACAGCGACTATTATGGTAAGTAATAGTAAATGAGCACCGATCATGATCCCCAGAACATGTTTTCGGGTGTCATATATTAAAGTTACAATAAAGTAAGCCTTTCTCGAAGATTTTCAAGAAACCTGTGTGGGTTCAGTGCAGAAGTGAAAACTGTCATGAATATAAATCATTCGTTTTAATGGTTTAATCTGAAAAGTGATAATTATTTTTATCTTGTCCCGTTTAAAATAAAAGTCTAAAAAATAATAAACAGGATTGTCTTTTGATAGACTAAAGGCAATCGTGTTTATTTTATATTTTAAATTTCAATTTTAAATGTGACAAGATAAAAATAGTTATAAAACTTCATAAACCAATATACCAACGATTTATATTCATGACAGTTTTCAATTCTGTCGGCTGCTTTCTTTTTTTATTTTCTACTAGGGGAAACCCCTGCAAGCTCCGCACGCCAACCCCGTTGGAACCTTCTATACACATAATTGACATAATCATGTTATGTTTTCTTTATAATAAAGGTGTAGGATTATCAATAACCCCAAAGCTAAGATGGTAAATAATGTTAAATGTTAAAATCTAATTATTTCGTATATTTTATAACAGCAGTTATAATAAAGGTTAAAAGAACCAGCAAGGCTCAGGTCTACACTTTAATAAAAACCTAACCTAAAAGTTAGAAATTTAAATAATTTCTTTAAAGTTTGAAATCATCTGTTAATGGAAATATTGGTGCAAAAAGCTGTTTTATCTGTTATTTTATTCAATTGGTTGCTATGATAATAAATGTAAATACATGTGATGATTCATCTGTCTAGGCCTAACCTAAGATGTTTCTGAAGTTAAACGAATGTGTATCTCTTCTTTAAATTTCTACAAATGAATACATTGATGATAATAGGTTGTATTTATATTCATTTATAACCTCAAAGCAAATCTTATAACGTATTATAGCCTATATTTGTTCTATAACTCATATTTTAAAAAATCAACTTAACAAGACATTATATTATTGATTGAAGTTGTAAACATAACCCCAAAGTATAATCGACGATAGGTTTTGTTAAATTATTACAGATAATGGGTGAAATCAGCTGTTTCATTGTATTGTTACTCACGTACGTACGCATGTATGTACGTACGGACGTACACTTGCTTTTTATAGGAGTTGATGTCTGAAGTATGGCATATTTTTGACAGCTGCTTAATAACGTAACAAATGTCTTTAAAATTATAGCGATTCTACTCTACCATGGGCATGCGCTGTACAATGTTGTGTCTCGTGGACTTACACTCGCTTTTACAGGAGCGATAATTAAACTAATACGTAAAATTACATGAAATATGTGCACTGTCTGCTTAAGAATCTATCCTTTCTTATTTATATAAATCTAAAAAGTGTGTATCCTCAAACCAATGGTTGCAATACTGAATTTTTCAAATAATTTAAAAGAAATTCTAGGCTTTATACGTAGTTTAAAAAAAAGTATAAAATACGTGGCTCAGCTGATCGAAGAAGCACGGTGTTGGTACAACAAACAGCTGATGGAATAAAAGTGGAACACAGAATCTCACAACTAATAAGTTTATTATTAACTCAAACGCGTTTCAACTAAAAGTCGCCATCTTCTGTGATGCACGAGCTACAGTAGTCAAACAATAATGCGACCACACAGCTGAACCGCTGACGTGAGTTGAGCAAATTTCCAAAATGAAGTTTATAGGCCTATAATTTAGGGTTTCGACCAACAATTTGGGAAATAGGTCTATTACGACGGTGCTGAATGGCTGCAAAATGCTTCGCACGCCAACCCCCGTATTGGGAGTATCTTCATTACACGATGCATTGCGTGCTTCGCACGCCAATCCCACGGTGGAATCCACCACATGGCTTTGAATAGGGTACTTCTATGGTATCGTTTTGATCGAATTTGGGGGAATCAAACAAGCTCTAAGGTCGCGAAAAAAAACAAAATGTGCAGAATAACATCCTTCATTTATATTTGTAGAATAAAACGCAAAAACAAATTCATTCTCGTAGGAAAATTCTCAAAACATAGTTACTTCCGGTCAAAAAACGTGCTTCCGGTTGGTGGATTTTTTTGCCTAACGAACTCGTGCGAGCTAGTTGAGAGTATTTTCAATACACACTGCATCGCGTGCTTCGCACGCCAACCCCCATGTTGGGGGTATCTTCAATATACAATGCATTGCGTGCTTGGATTTTCCGTCAGATTCAAGATCCAATCATCCATTTAGCCACTATTCATCCGAGAAGGGAGGCTCCACCCATCGTCTTTAAAGCTAGACTGGTTCACCGATTCACTGACATAAACTATGAGGCACTTCCCATAATCGTACCCCTCTCGACCTCATACTTTAATTAAAGCTCTCGACTAAAAACTTTCAGAAAAATTTCTAAAAGTTAACATTTTTAATTTTGAAAGCACCTTTTGGGCGGGAAAGATTTTTTCAATTTTTTAATTTTTCCACTTTGATCGCGTTTCGTAAGAAAACTGTAAGAGATAGAAAAAAATGTTAGATACAAAAGTTGTAGAAAATTTAATTTCAAACTTTCCATCAGATTCAAGATCCAATCATCCGTTCAGCCGCTATTCATCCGAGAAGGAGCTCTGGCACACAATCCTTCAATTTTCCCATTTTAATCTTATGGAGATAATGTTTAATGAGTTTGAGTCAGCTGCCAAATAAAAAAGCTGATTTATGCTCGATCACCTATGTATAAACGAGCCAAAGATTAACGAGATTCTTAAGCGAATTTTCCAACTGCGAGCGAAGCGAAGCAGCCATCTGAGGCCGAAAGCTGAGACGGGATTGGGTCGCGAAGCGTCCAGGGGCAGAGCCCCTAGTTTATAATATCGGTACAGATTTAGCACATCATTAATTCTTGCATTGCACTAATGTCTACTGAACCACTGTTTCGACTTCCGCACCTCAATAGTACCAGACTGAGTCACTGACTGTTCTATATTACCATATCTCTTATTACGTTTAATGATAGTTCACCAGACCAGACTGCCCACATATTCCAACTATTGTCTTGCTCAATATTTACATTGATAATGAAGAAGTCTCCGGTCTACGTACCGACGTAACAAAAGAAGGTTTTTAGTTGTAGGTGCGGTTGTAGGCCGGTTCCGGTCTGGGAAAGTAAACGTCCAGGAACACTACTCGCGTGGATTTCTCATTCTCGTAGCATATGCAGGCATAATCAAAATTAAAATATTATACAAAATAATTCAAAATATGTTTTAGTCGTTGGACAAACTAAAATGATTTAAGTACTTTCAACAATATTCTTCTTCTCGGTTAGTTTGGCCATACGGATCTGTAATCCTACTCTTATCAATTGCGTGATTATGGTTTAAACGCCCAGGAGTAGTTTCTTCTCAGGCCTGCCTATAAATCCTAAAAATACCAGCAAAATATTTAGAAAACTGATTTTTAAAGACGAAAAATGTAGCGCTCCCCTTCTCCGACTTCAATATGCAGTTGAAGGGACACGCATACGCAGTACGAGAAGAAAGAGAGAGATAATCGTTTCTTCTCTCTCCGTCGCATACGGTATAAACAACAGTCTACGCGTCTGCACTGTGTTAATACGCAGCATGGGGAACCAGTAGACGCTTGCGAATTATAATGCACATTAACTAACACGTTTTAATATTTGCTTAATTTTTGTTAAATTATTAAAGCGAATGGACGAAATCAGCTGTTATATGTTGGAATCGTTGTTAATTGTTTTCAATTATTTTTGTTTACTTTGTTCTTCAAAGTGGCTACCTTAGGCCTACAAACAACAAACTATATCCAACTGAGAATATGCCGTTATGGATTTTCAACATAGTAAGTGTACAGAGCCCATAATTTAATATTTTACTCAAAGACCTGAAATGCATTTAAATTTTTAAATTCAGTCATTTAGGAAAGTTTTATTGTTATTAATTAGAAAATTCACTACATTTTTCAAGGCCGGTAGGCCTATATTTATGAATTAATAGAAGTTCAAACTTTTATGATAAAATAGCAATAATTCAGACCAAGACTCCAGGATAGTGATAGTTTTTATTTGTTTTTTAGCTGAAAAAAAAAACATAAATTTTAAACCATTTCTAATCTCAAAGCCGACCATATAATATATAAAATTCAAATAGAGCAATGCATAAAATCAACTGTTTGTAGAACCTAAGAAATTTCACTTAAAACGTGCGAGTGTCTTACACTTTTAAAAACATGTTTAGCTTGTAGCCGAGGAGTTAGAGTTCTCGACTGCAAAGTTCATAATCGTCTTTCGAATTCGGGTAATCACTAGGTGGAAAAAGTTGATTTCCTGCGACGATAGCTTATCAGCGTCGATCACAAACAAATTTATTTTTCACTTTTCACATTAAGCAAATGTTACATTACAGTTTTACATTAAATTAAAATATTATACTAAAAACTTATACAAAACAAATTATATAACACTGGGATTGTTCATAGAAAATATAGTTCAAAAGTTAATTTTATAAAACTTGTTCGTTTTAAAACAAATCCATAATGTGTTTAAATAACTTATTTTATACAAATTCTGTATGTAAAAACACAAAATACAGCTTGAATAAATAAATAAATCTTTGTATGAAGTATGCATAACTTTACTATCAACGGTTTAACAAACGACCCACTGATGTGTTCCAAAGTGTATAACTGGTGCTATTTAAGTGCACATTATACAGTTATGTAAAAATCTATATTTAAAATGTGTTTCAGATCACCTAACAATTTAGAAAGACATTACCCAGCCAGATAATTTAAATACTACCTGTTAATCAAATTAAAACAGGCTTTCTTGGACCTCGTTTTAAATATAACAAGGTTAATGTAAATTATCTTAAAACGTGTTATCAAATCTAGAACAGTCTTCTTGTTTTCTTTAAAACAACTTTATAATGTACAGTTATGATTTGTTTTTTAAATTCTGTTTGTAAAAAAATCTAATGCCGAATAAATAAATAAATTTGTATGTGAAATATCCATAACTTAATACCTACTGATTTTAGCAAACGACCCACTGATGTGTTAAAGGTGTAACTGTGCTTATTATAAATGTGCTAAAAGTGCAATTTATAAAATTATGTAAAAATCCATATTTAAATTTTTTTCGGACCCCATAACATTTTAGAAAGACATTATCAGCCAACCAATTTAAATAATATTATAAAGAGGTAAAATTTGTTTGTTTATTTATTTGTATGTAGAGTGTAGGGGGTAATCTCTGGTACTACTGAACCGATTGAAAAAATAGTTTTACTATTACAAAGCTACACTATTCCTGAGTAACATAGGCTATAACTCATTTTTATTTAAGGGTTAAAACAACACATATTAAATGTTATACTTTCCTTAAAGCTAGAGAGCTGAAATTTTGTAAATAAAGTAAACTAGATTTGAATTTTGTCGCGTGCTGCTAAGGGACGAAAATGTAGTAAAAATGTTGATTGTTATACTTTCCTTAAAGCTAGAGAATAAACCCTTAATAAATTAAGGAATTTATAAATAAAAAACCACTATGTTACACCCTAATTAAAATAAATAAGACATATTAGAGTTTAATAGTAGGGCCTATTTATATAAAATAACATGTTTGCTTCGACGCGAGTCGCCGCGGGGGTTGGCGAGCGAAGCGTGCAGGGGGCGGAGCCCTCTAGTGAGTTATAAAACTAATGTATGCTATCGGCTTTGAGGTTCTATCTGGACTACTGGGCCGAATTATTCTATTTTCATAGAATCATAAAAGTTTGAGCTATCGTTAATTTGCAAGTACATAAATACTGTCGACGAAAAACGTAATTAAATTAAATACAGTTGCCTAAATGACTGTAGATTCTATATTTTGCGTTAAAATCATTAATTTAAGAAGGTCTATGACTCAAATATGGTCTTTGGTTTTGGTTTACAAATTGTATTTCAAGTCTTTCAGTGAAATGTTTAGTCGTACGCTCTGTACATTTTCGATCTTGAAAATTCCATAATGGCATTAGTCCTACCCAGTATATGTAATTTGTTGTTTGTAGGCCTTAATATTTTCTTCTGAAGAACGAAGTAAACATTTTGAAAAAATTTTCAACGACTTCTAACCTCAAAAAGAAAATTATTTGGCCTAGATTAACACAGTCCTATAACACATTTATTTTAAAGTTAAATTTTGTATGATTTGTATCAAAGTAATGTGCACGTGATTTTTCTAATAATCTTACTAGTTCGAGTAAATAAGTTTTTTTTTTTTTTTTTTTTTTTTTTTTTTTCCTTCCCCTTTGTCCCTTTCGGCTATTTTTGGGCTTTTTTTTAATATTTTATGGTCCCCCGCGGGATTTGAACCCGGAACGTCTTGCTTATGAGGCAAGTACCATAGCGGTTGAGCTATGACAGAGGACTCGAGTAAATAAGAACAGATTGAAGTGTGTTACTGACAAAACAAAGATTGTTTTAAAACAAATTATTTAAAAGTGTGATTACATAAGTATCTCGACATGTTTTAATTAAACAAAAATCATTTCAAAGTGGCCGGACGGACAAACAGTTTTCAACGGTTACCAACGCAACCGAACACACTTGCTGCGGAATACAGTAAAAGCAGGTGTAGGCCTATTACCCAACTCTGCACAACCCACGGTAGTGGCGATATCGTGTTCACCATTCAACACCGACGCCTAAACGCAAATTACATTTATCTATTAAAATAAATTGCTAGCATTAAAATAGGAGTAGAGTAGAACATAATTATTTTAATAGTTGGGTTGGATTCAGTATTTAATAAGTTCAATTGAACCAAACAACAGATGGCGCTGTGTTGGCGTACTTTAACTATTTGTAATTTTAATTCAACATGGCGTCGGCCTTCTTGTCTTACGGGCCTGTGTGTCGGAGCACATATGGTGTTTCAAATTCGGCAATAATGAAGTAATAGGGTTAAGTATCTGGAATGGCCTAATGGAGAATGTAATTGCTAGTGGAGTCAAGTGGAGTACGCTTAGTTAGGGGAATGTTTTTAATTTCGAATATAAGGCCCTTTTGTAACAAAGAAACGCTTGCTGATCAGCTGTTAAATCAAACTCATTGACAGCTTAAACAAAACATATACAGGGTGTTTAAGAACCTTCTACAAATACTTTTATGTAGTCCTCCCAAGAGTTGGACCGTAACATTGGCTCTTAAGGGACTACGTTTTTTGCACCAAGTTGCGACAAATGACGGCTCTACCTTTATAGTGATAACGTAATATGTACCGACTTCCGATGAACGATAATGTAATGTGTGATAAATTATATAACAGTGTGTTATA
>JAGFPH010000888.1:164413-175304 GCA_018207615.1 Philaenus spumarius | reverse complement strand
ATCTGGAAGATATGTTAAAAAAATACCAAAAAATACCAAAAAACGAAGATTTGTGAATTTTTAAACAACAATAACTTTTGAATGCGTCGTCCGATTTTCATTTTCAAAAAAGCAGTCGACGCAGTTTTTTAAGCACAAAAAATGTATACATGGTTTTATTAAGATTTTTTCGCACGCTTTAAAGTTATTTTTAAAAAACATAAAAATTTCAAAAAAAATTAGGTTATTTTTTTAAATTTCTTCGGATTGGCTCGATGGATTAACTCTCAAATCTAATCAGATCTAAGTTTTGATACACCCTTTCGAATGACATGTCGCAGAATTCAATCGGTTGATTCGTTTTTGAGAAACTGTACGACAAAAATTTATTTACACACATACATCCACACACACACACACACACACACACACCCTCACACACACCCACACACACACACACACACGGTCGGACACCTCGGCGGGAATAGTCAGAATGGCTTCCTGGGACCTCAAAACGTGGAGATTTAATGAAAACTCGACTTTCGAAAATCGGACCGAAATCAATAACTTCCCTTTATTGGTAGCGGGAAGTTAAAAAGGAATGATATCATAAATAGGTCGCTAATTTAAGTATAGTACGAGTAACTATATAATGATAAACTAATACTATTCCTTGAAACAATATAGATTAGCAGATTAAAATACAAACGAAGAATTTTCCGCAACAATGAATAACATTCACTCATAAAATGCAAATATAAATAAAAAAAATTATTCTTTAAAAAAGAAAATATAGTAGCCTCTATGTGGTGCCTTCCTCATTTTCTCTCATATTAAAATTGTTTTACTGCTTCCCTCTTCTCATTTCACCTCCAAAATTCCACTCATTGTCGTATGTACCTTAAAAACTTAAATAATTCGACCACGCAGCTGAACCGCTGACGTGAGTTGAGCGAATTTCCAAAATTAAGTTTATATGCCTATGTTTTAGCGTTTCTACAAAATATTTGGGAAACAGGTCTACTCAAGAAGGCGTTGAACAGCTGTTTGTGTGTACGAAATATATTAGTAGAATTTGTTTGCGCCTAGTGGCCTCGCGAGTTTGCACCACTTGGCTTCGAACCGGGTACTATTATGGTATTTCACGTTTTGGTCGATTTTGGAGGAACCAAGCAAGCTAGAAGGTCGCGTAAAAAACCAAAATGTGCAGAATGACATCCTACATTTATATTTGTAGAAAAAACTCTAAAACATGTTCATTCTCGTAGTACAAATCTCAAAAAATAGTTACTTCCTGTCAAAAAACGTACTTCCGGTTGTTGGATGTTTTTGGCTAACGAACTCGTCCAAGCGACGTAGACAACCAACATGTGTACCAAATTTGAACCAAATCGGACTTAAAATGCGGCCGCTAGAGTGCGAACACACATATATATATATATATGAATTTTAATGACACCCCAAAACGTGTTCTGGGGACCATGATCGATGCTCATTTGATACTCTCGACTTTGGATCTCACCATAAGGGCCACTGCAATAGCTCATTTTTCCTATGGAAATTCGCTAATTACCTTGACAACATAATCAGTACTCCACGCCAATGAGTGGAATTTTGGAATTTAACTATACAAAATTGTCTTTTTTTATTTGATAAACAATGCTCTGTTACGAAAGTTAAAAACTAAATCAACTCCTATAATTGCGAGTGTATGTACATAAGAGAGTAACAAAATAATATAACAGCTGATGTCACCCATCATCTGTAATATCTAAACAAAGCCAAGCCGTGTGTCTGTGAGTATGTGTAAAGAGCTGGAGATCATACCAACGGTCCGATTTTGATGAAATTTGGTATGTAGGTGTAGTTCAGGAATATATCCAGGTTTTTTTTCATTTTTTCAAATTTTTGATTTTTGAGGGGTTTTATCTTCCAAAAATGGCCAAAAAACGAGAAAAATCCAAATTTCTCAAAAACGGCTCTAACGATTTTAATAAAATTTGGCTTATTTGTAGTCCTTAATGTACCCTACCTTATGCAAAAACCCGCATCTTTCTAAAAATTCTCGTTTAGATAATAATAATAATAATAATAGATTTTTGGGGGTTTTTGGCCAAAAAGGGGGTTGTTTTTCAACATTTTTCAAATCTTTTTTCGAGCTAGATGCTCGGCCTAATTGACATGTTTGGTGCAAATTTGTTCGAAATCGATTGAATAGTTTTAATAGTAATAATAATATTATAATATAATACGGATGTGTGTTACATGCATCTAATATTTTCCATGGTATGTCCTACTTTTGCAATTCTAAATAACCACCTCCTATGCTACTCTTGGGAATGTATAAAGTTTCAACTGGGAGAAAGTATGTAGGCCTAGCAGTTATTTGGTACCGTTTATTATTACCGTAAAACTATTTTTTCAATCGGTTCATTAGTTTCAGAGATTACCCCCTACATACAAACCAACAAACAAATTTTACCTCTTTATAATATTAGTATAGTCAAATTAGAAATACAATCTTTTTATACTTAGTATGTAAAAGCTTTATATTACTTTATTTTTTATGTTATTTTTGACAAAAAGAGAAAATTTTGTTTATGATGTTCGAACATGTGTTACCGCAGCGTATACAAAAATAAATATAGAAATAAAGAATAACAAAATATTCTTAAACAAAAAATGTTGTAAATAAATTAAATTTATTCATTTTAAACTTAATTCTACTGGCTGGGTATTCTGATAAAGAAATGAAAGAGAACAACTCCTTCCGTTTAAATATAATACAATAAACCCGAGCAACCTCAATCTAAAGTTGTAAAAGTTAGGTTCACCGTTTCCTGATATTTAACAGGGGATGGAATTCCTGTGGGATTTCAGGGAAAGGTATTGTCGTATAAATTAAACTGAAAGTGTGCCTTCGTATAATTTCGTTATCAACTCATCGCGGCGCTGTTTTGCAAAAAGTGTTTTTCTGTGGGACCTGAGATACAATGATTGCACAGGGGATTGCCACGTCGCGTCGTTGCGTCGCTTCCCGTCAGAGCAGTTGCAATTCAATCAAATCCAGGAATTGTTACAATCTCGGTCAGTTTTAATTCCGTCGTTTTGGTGTTTACAAACGCAAGTCATATAAAACGTAGTTGTGAGATTCGTTTCAAGAAAACAAAGATTACTGTCGATTTTTGTATTCAAATCTTTATAATATACATATAAGATTTCCTAAAAAAAAATTTTAATTTTAACTTACAAAACTAATTTTAAAACGGTTAGAGCAATTTTAAGAAAATGGTACCCACACACGGACTGTCCTAACCTGCAAAATGACATATCTACACTAATATTATAAAAAGGTAAAATTTGTTTGTTTCTACGTAGGGGGTAATCTCTCGAACTACTCAACCGATTGAAAAAAATGTTTTACTAATAAAAAGCTACACTATCCCTGAGTAATATAGGCTATAATTATTTATTATTTTTATTTCAATATTTATAAATTTAGTCGGAAAAAATCTTAGGTTAGGCCTAGACTGATGAACCAACACGTCATGTATTTACATTTATTACCGTAGCAAATAATTGAATAAAATAACAGATAAAACAGCTGTTTGCTCTAATATTTCCATTGACGCCCGATTTCAAACTTTGAAGCAATTATTTGTATTTCTAACTTTTAGGTTAGGTTTTTATTAAAGTGTAGACCAAACTTGCTGGTTCTTTTAACATTATTACAACTGCTGTTATAAAATATGCAAAATAATTTGATATGAACATTTAAAATTATTTACCATCTTAGTTTCGGGGTTATTATTACAATCCTACAGCTTTATTATACAAAAACATAACATGATTATGTGTAAAGAGGGTTTCAACGTGGTTAGCGTGCGGAGCACGCAGGGGTTTCCCCTAGTTCAGAGTAATTTGCTGATCATTATTACTCCAGTAATCTTGTACGCGTTTAACATTGCTCTTAATAGAGTTAAAATTCAAGATGGTGGCAGGGTCTGTTGAGCCTGAACGAAGTCAAAGATCACGCTGATGTTAAAGTATCGGAAGAAGTCAAAGCTGTGACACACGTACGGTCCCGTTACACTAACCCCTATAGGCTACGCAAGATCAATAACCATTCCCCAAGCGAAATTATATCTTTCATAATCCCAATATCGATTTCACGGCAAAGTATTATTTTTATTACCAGAAGTATTAAAGTTTTTACACGGCAGTCGTACGGAGTTGGCAGCATTAAAAACATCAAGTAGGAGAATTAAACGGGGAAATAAAACAGTTTAATATCAATATAAAGTGAAACAAGATACAATCTGCAGCGCTTTTTATGGAGGTAGTCGCGGGGTAATTGTTTACTCGGATCCGATTGGTTTGGAAATGCAATCAAACTGTGGGATAGTTAATCTAGGAAGAAAATTATACAGTTTGTGTTCTGCTTATCTGAAGCGCTCTGAAAGGAGACCGTCAACAGCGATTAAGTGAGTGCTCTTTATGGGTAGAAATAATAATAGTTTTACCTTGGACAATAAGGATCTTCGCCTGCGTTGTTATTGTAAAAAATAGGGTTGATTGTAAAGATTTGAGTCTAGAATATTTAACCGATTGATAAACTAAGCTAGATTATTAAAAGGCTGAACAGTGAAAATTTGTCCTTCTGTTGCTTACGCTGGATAAACTGTTAAAGATGTTCACGAAAAAATATCCTTAATGGATAAAAATGAATGTTTTGTTGTCCTCTATAAACTCAAAAAGTACTAGACCGATTTCAGAACAAATTTCACATCACATTCTTTTTATGCAAGGAATGTTTCCACATTACAATTAAGGTTGCTACCCCTATACAATAAATATATATTGTTCTTCTATACTAATATTATAAAGAGGTAAACTTTGTTTGTTTGTATGTAGGGGGTAATCTCTGGTGCTACTAAACCGATTGAAAAAATAGTATTACTAATAAAAAGCTACACTATCCCAGAGTAACATAGGCTATAATTCATTTCGGTAAAAACCTTTTTTTATTTTAATATTTGTAAATTTAGTCGGAAAAAATCTTAGGTTAGGCCTGGAATGATAAACCAACACATGTATTTACAATTATTACCATAGCAACCAATTGAATAAAATAACAGATAATATAGATGTTTGCTTCAATATTTCTATTAACAGCTGATTTCAAAATTTGAAGCAATTATTTTTGTATTTCTAGCTTTTAGGTTAGGGTTTTAAACTGTAGACCTGAGCTTTGCTGGTTCTTTTAACTATTATTAACTGCTGTTATAAAATATAAGAAATAATTTGGTTTGAACATTTAACATTATTTACCATCTTAGTTTTGAGGTTTTTATTAATACTACAACTTTATTATAAATAACACATAACGTATGTTTTTAGAAGGTTCCATTGGGGGTTGGCGTGCGAAGCACGCAGGGGTCTCTCCTAGTAATTAATATAAAAAAACAATTAGCAATTTGACCATTACTTAAGCCAAAGGGATGTAATGTGATAACTAATAACTAAAATTTAAGGGGGCACTCCACCATAAAAAAAAACAATTTTAAAGCAAACCTAATTATTTTATGTTTTATATATGAGTGTTGGTTATAGTGACTTTTCTATAAGTTTTGCCCCCCCCCCCCCCCCCCCGGGTACATAACTCAAGTTGTATTTGAGATAGCCTCATATTTTTTTTTAATTTTGAAAGGGCATTCCATTCTACAACCTGTAGTATGGACATTAAATTATATAAAATATTTCTGTAAAAAATATGTTATCTAATTTTTTTATAAAAAATTTTAGTAAAATCGTTTTTTAATCATTTCTTAAAATCTTTATTATAGGAACTAATGTATATTCATACTACAGGTTGTACAATGAAATGTTCTCTTCAAAATTAAAAAAAGAATTTTGAGGCTACCTCAAATACAACTTGAGCTATGTCTGCCACAGTAAATGAAAACATGTGAAAACAAAACTTTCGGAAAACGGCCTAGAAAAAGACTTAAGTTATTTGGAGAATATACATCTGTATGCCTGAAATATGTGTAAGCGTTTAGTTTTTAGATAAAATAAACTAATTATAGGCATATTATCTGTACTTACTATATATCAAATTGTTCAGAAAATCACAGGGAACAAAACTAGGTGAAACATTTTTTCTTTAGTTTTTTGTCATACTTATCAATATTAAGGTGGAGTGCCCCCTTAATAATCATTTATATACTTACTTTTTCTTTATGATCAAAAACAAAAATAGATTAAAATAGGCAGGCTATACAATACAAATAAATTGCACTCCTACACACTATAAAGCTAAATTTGTGTAATATTATTATTACATAAAAACCATTTACAATTGTATTACCTACGTCAAAGTAATGTAATGGGATAACTACCTAAAATTAAGTCAAGCAATAGCGAAGCATTGCCGGGACCACTCATATACAATAAAACATAAAAAACTAATACTTAATGATCACATGCTTTATTTACGAGAAAATATTAAGTAATGTAAATTTAATTATTTCCGTCATTCCTTTCCATTTTTTTAAAGTAACTGTACAAAACGTAAATTCAATTTTTGGGCGCCATTTTAAAATGTAGACAATTACTAAAGTGAAAAGAATTTTTGTTTCAGCTTTAACCTTTTAATTTAGTATCGCACTGTCTACTTAACAATTGAAATTTGTAAGATATAGGCTTTTTCATTTCCCCAAAGTTCGTCTTTATTAATGTCAGAAAACATATGGATAACGTATGAGCAATGAATACTTAACACACCGTAATCGGACTCCCCTTAACCTCATGCTTGAATTAAAGCTCTCGACGAAAAACTTTCGGAACAATTGCCAGAAGTTAACATTTTAAATTTGGAAGCTCCTTTTGGGCGGGAAAGATTTAAAAACAATTTAAATTTTTCCACTTTGAGAGCGTTTTGTAAAAAAACGGGAAGAGATATCAAAAAATGTTAAGTACAAAAGTTGTAGAAAATTTAATTTCAAACTAACGGTTTCTATCAGATTTAAGGTCCGATCATCCGTTTAGCCGCTATTCACCCGAGAAGGAGCTCCGGCCCACAAACCTTCAAATTTCCCATGTTAATCTTATGGAGATAATGTTTAATGAGTTTGAGTCAGCCACCCCCTCCTTTTCAGTTCCCCCCAAACGTTATAAAATTTTACAAATTGAAGCTTATTTATTATAATATCTTATTAAACGAGCAATTCGTTTATATTTATAAAATTATTTTGGGGATCTCTTCAACGGCTCTAACGATTTTGATGAAAATTTGCATATGAGGGGTTTATGACGTCAGGAATCGAATGCGCTAGGTCTTATGTCTGTAAAAATGCGCATAAATTTTAAACTCTAAACTTCTTTTCAAGTCACTTAGAAGGCGAATAGATACAACTTCTTTTTATACCACCTTTAAAGTCACTAAGTATTCGAATAGATACATTATAGATACAGTCCAGATGTAAAAAATTCTGAGCGATGATCGATCACCCAGTTAGGCCTACAAATGAGCCAAATATTAGCGAGTTTTCCAACTGCGAACGAAGCGAAGCAACCATCTGAGGCAGTAGGACGCAAATAGTCCAGGGGCAGAGCCCCTAGTATTTAATTATATTTGGTAAAATATTGAGTCTGTAAGTAAAACCGTTTAATGGTAGTAGAAAATATCTCTAAATGTTTGTCTTTCTTGAAACGGAACGAAGTAAACACTTTGTTAAACGGTTTACTTTTAAAAGATTTTTAAACACTCAACCAATGTTAACATTTAAAATTTCTTCAGAAACTAAATTTCGAGCAGAGAGATTTGGTAAACAAATATTTTCCTTAAACAATATTTTGTTGTGGAATAGTGTTGTTGAAACTAAATTCCTAAAGTATTTCGTTTGCCGTTGTTATAAGTATTGCACGTGTGGCTATTTATATCTCATGTAACAATAATGTACAGAAGAAACATTTGTGGTAAACAAATCTATATATGATTTTCAACATTTAAAAAAAGCACAATCAGAAATTATAAAGAAGAACACAAATAATTGAAACCCATTCATTATAATTCATACGATTTTGTTTACAATCTTGTTGACTCCGTAAAACTATTTTTGGAGTTTGAAATCGTAGTAGTATTTGTCTAAAAAATATGTACCATATATAAATGGCACTACTTCACTTGTAACAGTAAACAACAAAATAAGACATTAATTATTTAGAAGCGCTCTTTATTTAAGACTGGTTAAACTCTTACAAAAATGTATTACGATGGACTATAAATGAACAACACTAAGAGTGACTATTGCAGACCAAAGACAAGAACAAAAGTGTAAGATTAGGACCAATACTAAGCGTGAATACCAGGTCTGAATAAGCAAGAACCATACCAAGACCGATTATACAAGAACAAAACTGGGTCTGCCAGAAGAAAAAACAATCAAAATTGTTTGATTAAGAACAAGTTCAACACTGGGTAAGCAGGAACAAAAAACGATTACTGGACAAAGATTGGATAAGCAATAACAAGATCAAGACAGGGTCATCAAGAAGTCAAAAATACAAAGACTGACAAAATACAAGACAAAGGCTGGTTCTGCAGCAAAAACAAAACAAAAAACAAACATTAACGAACTTGTTTGGCTTGTTGAAGAACAAGATCAAGACGCTAAGCAAGAACAATACCAAAACTGACTAAATACAAAACAAAGACTGGATCTTGAAGAAAAACAAGACCAAAAGTGAATATAACAGAAAAAGACTGAGCCTGCTAGAAAAAACAGACAAAGTTGTTTGAGTAAGAAAAATACTAAGTCTGGGTAAAGCTTGAGACCAAGACCAAGATTGAGAAAGGAAGAACAAGAACAAGATCTTTTCTATTTTCCTGGACTTCCTAAAGTTTTTGATTGAGTTGATTTCACTTTGTTACTTACGAAATGCGAAAATATTGGTATTAGAGGGATTCTATTACTATGGATTATACTATCATATCTCTCCAATAGAACACAGCGTGTTAATGTTGCAGGAAGGCTGTATAGTGAGACTCAGCTGAGACAAGGGTCCCACAAGGATCAGTTCTAGCCCATTAATAATTTTACTCTATATTAATGATTTCTCGTCATCAGTATATGCGATAGGGTAATTCAATTTGCTGATGATACTACACTAAGTTTTCAAGCAGATTCTGTTCAAAAAAGATTTTTACACAAGTCAATGCCACTAGACAGATTTTTTTTTAAAACAATTTCATAATCTTTCCATGTAAAACTAAGTACATACACTTCAGTAGAATGCATAGCTCAAATCAGACACCAAGTGTCATGCTAGGTGATAATATTCTTTTAAGAACATTTTTTTACCTTCTAATTGATGACAAGTTGAACTGGCATTACCACATCTGCAGTATTAGTGCCAAAATTAGCTCAGGAAAATTGTACTGAGAAATTTGAAGTTATACTGTGGTACATCAATACTTTTTACAGCCAATTTTGGACTAGTGTATTATAATTTTAACTATGGAATTCTTCTTTGAGGAATCTCATCAGTTCAGAATATGAAAAGAGTGTTTGTCCTGCAAAAAAAGCCACAAAAAACAAAGTTGTAAAAACAACTTGAATTAATTCGGAGTATTGTACTTACACTTACATACTTGAAGTGTTGCTTTTTTAAATTCAAGTATGGACATGTCCAAAATATAGATATGCAGCACCAGACAAGCTTGTGAGTATCGTCCCAGACAGCACAGGTTAAATTTATACTGTACGCTTCTCTCACAAGCTGGCGCAAAGTTCATTAAAAATAAGCTTCCTAAAAACTTTCAAAATTCCCCAAACTATAGGATTTTTAAAAACGGTCTTGGACAATTACTTCTATTGTCTGTATCCTTTTACTCGCATCTTGATCTTACTATTGTATGATAGATGTGATCTCTTTTTTTCAATGTGTTTAAAACAATTCACTGCAATAGCTCATCTTTCCTTTTCAAATTCGCTAACACGATTAAGGTTGGGTGAGCAAGAAAAGGACAAATACTAAGTATGCAAGAAAGAACAGTATCTGTAACAAAAACTATAGAATAAAACCAATAAATGGCACGGAAAATGAACACGAATACCGAAACTACCATCTGGTATTGCATTTGCTCATCACTAAAAGTTTTCTACAAGTTGTATAAAGTTTGATCATGAGCTGATGCTCTATTAACAGCTTCTTATTCTCTCTGTCTCACACCTGGTGGTATAATAGCTAGTAATAAGTAGTAAACACTTGAACTTTAAAGAAGTCAAGATTGTTAGAAAGAAACTTCCCTAGATACCTGACAAGTACAACACCTTTAGATTTCCACGTACTCACTAATACGAATAAGAACAATTGCCCACCAACGTAGTTTTTATTGGAAGCTCAGTTCTTCACACGTTGCGCGTTTATTATTCCGACAGCGTTTTCACCAAATGTCGGATACAATATCCCTGACAACATCTGTTCTTCGATTACTTTTTGATACGTTTAACCTTCGATCTACGCTCGAAGTCACGCGCTCATTTCGGAAATGCCTGTGTCAAGCCTGTACAAGTAGTGCTGCAATACAAACAATGTTTAAGTCGAAGTTTTCTACGAGGCAACGTTTGTTCCGCACCGGTCTATATTTACTACGTGACTTTACTTTACAATCGGGGCTCCGACTGAAGTAGTGCAACTGCAGTTTCGATTCCTTGAAGTAGGAGGGATTTTTTTTGGAAATTGAATTTCTCTTTGTTGTCTATTTGCAGAAAGTACTTTAGCAACTTATTAGAAATTCTCTATCCCCTATGGCAAAGACGTGGACCAAATTACACGTTCCTAGAATTTAGGGGTTTTGAGATATATAATAAACAATATTTATTGTTTTAGGGGTTGTTTCAACCCT
>JAGFPH010000888.1:115249-136433 GCA_018207615.1 Philaenus spumarius | reverse complement strand
AATTCATTCTCTTAGTAAAAATCTCAAAAAATAGTTACTTCCGGTCAAAAAACTTACTTCCGGTTGTTGGATTTTTTTGGCTAACGAACTCGTCCGAGCCACTTACACAACCAACACGTGTACCAAATTTGGACCAAATCGGACTTAAAATGCGACCGCTAGAGTGCGAACACATATATACATATATATATATATATATATATACATATATATATACATATATATATATGAATTTTAATGACACCCCAAAACGTGTTCTGGGGACCATGATCGGTGCTCATTTGCTACTCCCGACCTTGGGTCTCACCATAAAGGCCACTGCAATAGCTCATTTTTCCTATGGAAATTCGCTAATAATAATGTAGACGACTCGTATTATACAGTCTTGCTATATAGAATTTATATTTATAATTGAATAAGTAATATCCATTCAATAATAGCTTTAGTAACCATTAATATTGTAATTTTTGCCGCTAGAATGGGAATGTATTTACCATGCGATCTATTTATCGGTTCTGAAATGTTTCTAATCTAGCAGTCCATCTAACTCTGGTCTCCTGTCCCGATCTTTCTTGCTAGAATCTGAACATTTTGCTCTCTAGCTTCCACCTTTATGTTGGCTTGGAGTATAAGCATCCTCTCCATTGCCATAGTGGGATGCTCGCATTAACCTACGGTTCCGAGATAGTTCTATAGACACGTGTCACCTTTGAGTCGGTGTCCTTAGCACAGCAGCCATCTCAATCCGATCGAAATTTTCTTCAGCGCTTCCACCCAAATATCACATCCATTCAGCAGAACGGCGTGTAACCGTCATTTGCAGTCGTCAAGTTCTTGTCGTGGGCCCGCCGTTGTTTGCAATATAAGTCGACTTGGAGCAGTTGTATACATTGTCTTTACAAACCGTATATTAGGCCTATACATTTATAAAATCAATGTTTGTAAAACAGGGGTTCATAATTTCTTGTTGCTGGAATAGTAGGTCTACTATGGATTTCACGATAGAAATCCAAATAATTCATTAAATATAAAGCAGTTTCCGATCGGACAATAGTTATTTGTGTAACTAGTGCGCAAAGTGACACTTTGCTGCACTTGAGAGAAATCTTTACGCACGAGCCGCAGGCGAGTGCGGAAAGTTTCTCGAGTGCAGCAAAGACACTTTGCGCCCGTGTAACACATTATATTTTTCCTACAGTTACTATAAACCATATAAATAACAGGTAATTGTATATAAACGTGAACTTTTATTATGCATTTCCACAAATTAACAAATCAAAACTTAAACGAAATTGTTTCACAAAGTAACAAATAAAAATCTGAATGAATGTTTATACAAACATAATGAATCAAAATCTGAATGTCATTTTTGGTTTGTAATGTTTATGTTAAATGTGCAGTTTTCATAATGAAACAGTTCATAACTGCGTTCATATTTCTTTTTAGATTTGTCAGGTAACAGGTTTAATGATACCTGTTTTGCTGTTTCCGCTATCTCTTCTGGTGTATTATTATAATCATAATCACTTTCACTCTGTTCATTATTTGCAAACATTTTACTTAGGCCTATAAACAAACACTCTTATCTATCAAATACTCAACAACAGGATATAGGTTAAGTTATAAGTCCAAAGCGTTGAATGACAACAATGCACCATTTGATCGATTTAGTCACACAGCTGATCGAGTTAGTAGTGTTGCCAACTTGTGTTCAAGAGAAACGTATTACGTGCCTTATACATGCACACTATTTTGTGTTGTTTGGTTGAAATTCTGGAGTGCGGGAAAGTAAAATGAGTGCGGGAAAGTGAAATGAGTGCGGGGAAGTGAAATGAGTGCGGGAAAGTAAGTAAATGCAGGAATCAGCTACTTTGCGTACTATAATCAGTGCAAGAAGACCCGCTTTGTCAGGTAACTGTAGGAAAAATAATAAAGTAGAGTTTCGCAACACCAGTCCGAGACATTTCCATTTCGTAATTGTGATTTGAAGAAACTTTTATAAAATGTTTGAACATAAACAGTTGTAGTTTGCGCGAAGTTGATCAAAACTACAATTTGTAGATGAGAAAAATGGTAGATAATCAAACATTTTGAAAGACATGTTCTTATAAACTGGATGGAAGCGTTGACTTTCAATTTAATTATTTAAAAACAAACAAAAAAAACATTGGGACTACTTTTGTTGTACAGCGTGATTTTTTGAAAATATACCACCTCCATTATTTAAAAGACGGGAAGAAATATGTAAAATTCAATGTCAGGGAAACTTTAAAAACCCTATTTACAAAACAAAAAACCCTGTCCCTCTCCTACCAACCCATCTAAAAAATTATGGCCTGGACACATATTATGGCTTGTGATACATCAAATTGAAGGTCTTTAAATAAACATTAATTTCTATGATAAGAAAATAAAAATCTGTTAACGCGTTCGTTCGATAAACTCAAAAATGTTATTTTATAAGTTATTTTTATAACTTTGCATTATTTAAAAGACGGAAAGAGACATACAACATCCCATCTCGGGACAGTTATTCGCCGTCAAGGAGAACCTTACAAAACTATTTACAATTTCCCAAAACCCACGTCCCTCTCCTACCACCCAATCTCAAAAATGTGTAATGGACACGTATGGCGTGATACATCCAATTAAAGCTCTTGAAATTTTTTTTGTGGTAACAAAATAAAATTTGGATTACCCGTTTTTTTAAAAAAATAAAAGAGGTGGTAAGTTGTTTAAAAGAATCGCCTTGTATACTAATTATATGTAGGGGTTTTCTGAAAAATTCATCTCCTGTACGCATGTGTGTGTAACAGGTAAATTATTATTTTTTAACCTAAACGTCTCAATAGATTTTCTTGAGTCATAGCTAAGAACACTCTCTACCAATTCACCTTAAAAAAACTAAATCAAAATAGATCAATCCGTTTGGGAGCTACGATGCCACAGACAGATACACACGTCAAACTTATAACATCCCACTGTTTGGGTCGGGGGCTAAACTAAAAACTAAATCCGCCGTAAAGATGTTAGTGTTTGTACGCGACATTCTTGTCGGACCCGATTTTATAACTCATAGCAGGGCCTGAAGCCGGCCATGATGAAACTATTAAAAAAGAACTCAATTTGTTCGACCAACTTGTAATTGGACACAAAAGGATCATCTTCCACTCGAACTACTGTACTCTACCAAACCGATATCCCCTTCTCAGTTCTCCGCAACATGGAAAACCGTTTAAACTGGTAAGAAAGTTCCCGCAGTCCGAACCGCCCCCATATCAGCTGATAACGTCCCGATCGTTATTACCCACCTTTACACGTTTTGAGTTTTACCCGTTTTATCAAATTATCGGAACACCTAATCCGAGTGGGAATTTATGATAAGAAACACAATCTGGCGGAGAATTTATGAACTATTTAAGCGGGATCGTATTCATAGTATTTTTTATCGGCAATAGCCTTTTCCAGATAGATTTTATTTCGAAAACTGGTTTTTTACGATACGAAATTCAAGCCTTGATAATTTATTTATAAGATTGTAAAGTTGACTGCGGGCCCAACACGCTCTGGCAATTATTGATTATCCAATTACTTATCTCTGTACATAATTTTATTACATGTTTTTATCAAAACTTGTTCTTTAAAATTCTGCCTAAAACAATCTCGGAGAAAAGATAAAGACAGAATCGCTAAATCCTTATTCTATACCAGCTCAACACCCGTGCTTCACTATGGCGAATTTTTTGCATCGCTATGTTACATAATTGTAATATTTCTCTCTCATTTTATTTCATCTTTTATTTCACGAAAGGGAATTATTAGTTGCATGTATGTTCAATTAGTTTGGAATTTATTGTTCATTGGCTGCCCGTCAATTGTGGATAGGTGGACTGAATAAATTAAATCAATTAAAAATAAATAATTCTGAATGAAGAGCGTCTTCTTTTCAACCGCTAAATCTGCAGACTGGTAAATCATAGTCTTAGCTGAATATTGCAAATTGCCTAGATAGCCTACGTCTTTAATATGCGAATGCATAGATCGGGATGGAATTGATCAGCTTACGTTTTAAATATTTTCTTAAAATAACGAAATTTCAGCTTTCTAGCTTTAAGGAAAGTATAACAAACAATATTCATTGATTTAGGGGTTGTTCCAACCCTTAAAGGCCAAATATTTTTAAAAAAATTCTTAGTGCGCCTGGCTACACTTCACGTTCCTAGGTGGTATGCATTTTGAGTTCTATAACAAATAACATTTATTGGTTTAGGGCTTGTTTCAATCCTTTAAGGACAACAATTTTAAAATCCTTTATTTTTGCGCCTTTACCGATTATTTACGTGTACCACATTTCACGTTCCTAGGCGGTAGGGTTTTTGAGGTCTTGTAACAAACAATAATTATTGTTTTAAGGGTTGTTTCAACCCTTTAAGGGCAAATTTTTCGATATTTTAATAGCTATTTGGGGCGGAGATAAGTCCAACAAATCAAAGATTCTAAAAATTGGTTCAGCCGTTCTTCAGTTACAAGTGATGTAACTAACCCGACTTTGTTTTATATACAATATAGAGATAAAGAACAGCATTTTGTAAAGATTTCATTACTTTTAAATAGTTGTTCGATGTTATGACGTTTTTATTTTAATAAAATTTCACAAAAGTGTAATGTATGGTCATCTGAATCGCAATTATATAAGTCTTGAGTGTAGAATGATGAAGGAAAGCATCTTCCGAAATAAGCCACAGACAACCGCTTCGGAGCTTAGTGAAAAAATAACTAGGTACCTTAGAATCATGAATCAACTCCTTTTCAAAAACATGTTCAAAGATCTTCAACAACACTAAGAGAGTTGCCTAAAACATAATGGAAAATTTTAAAACACGTGTGTGTTAAAAATTCAACTTTTCAGCTTCCTTGTCTTTATTATGTCACTGAACTCCTCCTAAAAGGCTGGACCAATTTTGATGAAATTTCTTGTGTTTGAGTGGTTCGCTGGATGGTTTAGATTCACAATTATTGGAAGTTTTTTAAATGGGGTTGCTGTCCATATACAATAAATATAGATTAAACTAACTTCCTACAAGCTATAAAGCTAAAACAATGTAATATTATTTTTAAGGGATATACAAAACTATTTTGCAATTTGATTACTTAAGTCAAAGGGATGAAATGGAAAAACTACCCTTAAAATTAAATAATAATCCATTTACTTTTTCTATATTCTCAAAAACCACTCAGCTATTTTTACTAAAATTTCACAATTTATACATATTAGTACGAGGATTTTTTAGAGAGTATTGTCACTACAAACAAAAAAATTTAAACGGGGGTAGCTACCCCTATATAATAAAAATAAATCGCTATAAATTTCTACAAACTATAAATCTAAAATTATTTAATGTTTTTCTTAATTGATATAAAATAAACGGTACCAGGAACTGGCACATACTTTCTCACAAACATATTTAAATTATTAAACGTCACGGTGACTTGTAGGGTGGGGTAGGAGAGGTGATTTTGTATTAAAGTTGTTTTCCCATAAAAATCCATAAAGTAATGGAAAAACCAACTTTTCTCAAAAACGGCTCGAACGATTTTGATTAAAATTTTACAGTTTATAGTACTTTAGGTCCCTAATAAACTATAAAATTTTAATCAAAATCGTTAGAGCCGTTTTTCAGAAAAGTTGATTTTTCCATTATTTTAAGGGTTTTTATGGGAAAATTACCCTTAAAAATTAAAAATTCACAAAAATGAAAAAAACGCCTGGAGATACCGTGGATTAGTACCTCCATACCAAATTTCATCAAAATCGGACGACTGGTTTAGGCTCTAGGTCTGATAACATCCACACAGACACACAGACACACACACACACAGACATCACTCCGAAAACCACTTTTTTAGGTTCAGGGGGACCCAAAACGGATATTTCCACCAAAAACTCAAACTCGAAAATTTTGACGAAAACAATACTTTCTCCATATACTATGGTATAGGGGGAGAAAGTAAAAACATTTGCAATTCGATTACTTAATTGAAATGGATGAAATGGGATAACCACCCTTAAAATTAAATAAAGCAATAGCAAAGCATTGCCAGATCCCCTAGAATCTTATATACTTGTGAAAAAATAAAAACATTTAGAGCTATTAACATTCAGTGCTTTTTATTACTTAACTATTGAACTCCGTGAAAAATCACAGGCAGATTAACTAGATACACATCAGAAATACATAATTTAAAATAGTATTTAAAAATAACAGACGTTATCTAGGCCTATCTAACTATGCTGACGGGAATTTTTTTATCTCGGTGAGTGTGTACAATTAAAGGATTATAAAACTGTAGGCCTACTTGTTAAAATTTTGTATTTATAAACGTTAATATTTAATTTTTTAATTTCATTTTTTTGTTTCACATTGATAGATCAAATAATTAATTATGAAGTTATTAATATTATAGTAAAGAAATTAACAATCGAATAAGTTTATATGTAGTACGAAGATGTACGAACGTTTCCTAAGTCAAACGAATAGATATCTCTTCTTTAAATTAGTATAAACGAATATATTGATGATAAAATGTTGTATTTATATACAGTTTATAACCTCAAAGTAAATCTTGTAACGTATTATAGCCTACCTTAATTTGATAAGTTATTGATGATTGATGACTGTAGTCGTTAACATAACCCCAAAGTACATTAGTTCTATAACGCATATTAAAAAAAACTTCACCTACAATTATAGGCCTAATGATTGAAGTTGTAAAAGTATTACAGATGTTGGGTGAAATCAGCTGTTATAGTCATAGGCTATTACGTTACTCACTCGCTTTTATAGGAGTTGATAGAACTAATTATATTAGTTTCGTTTCATGTTAATTTCTCATAGTTATTTATCAATATTTTGAAACATGAATCATAACTGTTTGTAAAATACATTATAGCATGGGTGATAAAATAACATTTTCTTCAAACCTATTTAACCGTGGAGCGTTAACGTAACAAACCTCCACGATTGTAATTTTCAAATCTATAGGTGTGTTAATAAACCTTATCGAAATAACGGAAGCCGTGGATTACAAGGCTGTGATTGATGGCTGAAACCACTGCTGGCTAAATCTCTACAAATATTCCTTCACATAGAACTGCTCTATGGTGACTGGATTTAGTATTGAAGTACAGTATAAGCTTTGGGATTAAGGTTAAGTCTGTGTTACGTAATGCTGAGTAGAGGTTACGTAGCGTACTCAATCGGGCTTAGAGGAGAATTACTGAACTCTATTGTCATTTTTTATTGTATAAGGACGTTGTTTAATGGTATTTAGGAGTGATGAGAATGTCCAACTGTATTCCTTAAGTAAATATTAAGGAGTTGTTTTAATTCTTATTTACCTGTTAAATTTAGAATGTATATAATAAAATAATTCAACCACGCAGCTGAACCGCTGACGTGAGTTGAGCAAATTTCCAAAATTAAGTTTATAGGCCTTTTTTTAGGGTGTCCACCAACAATTTGGGAAATTGATCTACTCACGACGGTGTTGAATAGCTGCCTCTGTGTATGAAATGTATAAGTAGAATTTGTTTCACCTAAGCCTACAGCTTTGACTCACGCGCTCCTCTCCCAGCAGAAAAACTGCTTTGCGAGTTTGCTCCTCGACCTTGCGGCCTGGGGTCGCTTCGCTAGCAGCGTACAAACTCGGCCGTCGGCCTCGGATCAGAAGATGTCCCCACAGTAAAATCGACTACGTGGATTTGAACCGGGTACTTTTATGGTATTTTCCGTTTTGGTCGATTTTGGAGGAACCTAGGTCGCGTAAAAAAACAAAATGTGCAGAATAATATCCTACATTTATTATTGTAGATAAAACCTCAAAACAATGTCATTCTAGTACGAAAAATTTTAAAACATACTTACTTCCGGACAAAAAAAGTGTTTCTGGTTTGGGATTTTTTTGGGTAACGAACTCTCTGAGCGGCTTAGACAACCAACGTATGTACCAAAATCGGGCTTAAATACGGCCGTTAGAGTGCAAACACAAATATATACATTTTTTACCAAAACGTGTTCTGGGGGCCTTGATCGGATCTCATGTAGTACGCCCGACTTTAGGTCTTACCATAAGAGTCACTGTAATAGCTCATCTTTCCTATGTAAATTCGCTAATAAAACAAATTTAGGTGGTGTTTAAGTTCACGGTTGGGATTAGAACAAATTAATCTATATATATATATATATATATACAGGGTGTTTTTTTTAACTGTGCCACCATTGGGATCTTGTAAACTATTAATTTTACAGTAAATTTTAAATGGGGGACTTTACCTTAATTTTTATGACAATCAAAAATATGAATTCCATATTTTTGTAAATAGCCGCCATATTCCAATATGGCGGCCAACTTTGAAATTTCTTATGGAACACCCTGTATTTTATGATGTTTTTAGAATCTACATACAATTTTAAGCCTTTTTTATTCTTGTGTAATTTTTGATATACTCAACCGTTTACGAGCTACAGAGAGATAACGTTTTAATTTAGGCAGGCTTAAGGCTCTCATAACAGCTGTTATTATTGTATCGACCATTTCCATTTCCAGCTGTTTACTAGCATTGTTGGAATAATAAACAATAATCACTAACCTGTAAACTTACAGTCTGAGAATAGTTGTCGTTCACCGTGTAATTTATTTATCAACTCATGTAGTTATTAACTTGTCTATTTTCTTTTTTTTATAATTCTGCTTGTTGTGAAAGTGTTCTTACTATGAGATTTACAAACAGTGAAAAACTTGACATGGTCGAAGTGTATTTTCTGTGTAACAGAAACTGTAGTGCAGCAAATATCGCATATCAAGAGAGGTATCCTGATAGGCAAGTACCGAATCGTAGGTATTTCAAAAAACTTATTGAAAACTTGGCAGCCAATGGTTCTTTTGCGAAGCCACGTCAGAGAGTAAGCACAGTTGTTACTGATGAATTTGAAATTGATGTTTTGGCATACTTTGAGGCTTTTCCTAATGCTTCTATTAGAGAACTTGCATCCATTTTGCAAACTTCAACCTCCTCAATTTTTAAAGTACTAAAAAAAAACAAGTACCACGCTTATAAGTGTGCGAAAGTTCAAGCTTTGCTGCCGGGTGATGAAAATAGGAGGCTACAGTTTTGTGGATGGCTAGCTCAGGAGGCTGTTAATACACCAGGTTTTTTATCGAACATCATATGGACTGATGAAACTAACTTTTCGAATAGGGGAATGTGGAATCGGAAGAACAACCATTACTGGGCTGACGAAAATCCGTTAGTAGTGAGAGAAGGGCATGATCAAGTTCGATTCTCGATTAACTGTTGGTGTGCTGTGTTGAATAATGCAGTAATAGCAATACACTTTTATGAGGGTAATTTGACAAGACATTTGTATTTACAGATTTTAGAGAACATTTTATTGGACGCAATTGAGGATGTACCTGTAAATGAAAGACTCCAGTTGATGTACCAACAAGACGGTGCCCCACCGCATAACAGTCGAGTGGTAGTGGAGTTCTTGAACACTCACTTTCCTGGAAAGTGGCTTGGTACAAATGGCCCATTACAATGGCCAGCGAGGTCCCCTGATTTAACTCCAATGGATTTCTTTCTTTGGGGTTACTTGAAAGACGAATTGTACAAAGCACGATACAATAATGTTGCAGATATGACAACCAGAGTCAGAGAAATCCTTCAAGGAATTCACCACAACACACTCAATAAGTCTGTAAATGATGTTTTGAAAAGGGCGACTGCTTGTATTTATACAGATGGTGGCCACTTTGAACACCTATTGTAAATATGTTTATTGTATCAAAAATGAAATTGTTACAATTAAAAAAATCTTTTTTGTGTGTTCTGTAGATAACTTTAATTATTTTCTTATTATAAGCACCAAGTAAAATAAGAATAAGCCACTAGTTCACTGAAACTAATACACCTAGGCATGCCAGAATTATATTAAAACGTTATCTCTCTGTAGCTCGTAAACGGTTGAGTATATCGAAAATTACACAAGAATAAAAAAGGCTTAAAATTGTATGTAGATTCTAAAAACATCATAAAATACAGGGTGTTCCATAAGAAATTTCAAAGTTGGCCGCCATATTGGAAAATGGCGGCTATTTACAAAAATATGGAATTCATAATTTTGATTGTCATAAAAATTAAGGTAAAGTCCCCCATTTAAAATTTACTGTAAAATTAATAGTTTACAAGATCCCAATGGTGGCACAGTTAAAAAAAACACCCTGTATATAAAATTCAATGTATGTCCGTCTGTTTGTACGTTTGTATGTTTGTCCTTTATGCGTTACGAAACCGTCCATCCGATTGCTTTGAAATTTTGCATAGTAACACAGGTTAACCCTGGGAAGGTTTTAGGCCATTTACTGAAGTCCTAGGACATTAGGGCTACGCCCCAGTGGCCCTCAAAGTTTCAATGTTAATCTTAAGGAAGAAGAAAAAAGATTTCTTTTGATTTTATTAGGGGCACAAAAAACAGCTGTTCGTATGAAAAGCTTAAAACAGCTGATTTTGATCAACAACTGATTTGGATCAAAAACTGAATATAATTTTAGGATAGGCCTACAATGAACCTTTTTTTTTTCAAACCCGAGTCGGGCCAGCTAGTTGTATTATAAGAATGTAAAACCTCTATAATACTAGTTTTTTTATCTAAACAAGATAAACAAAAATCACTTAATTTACAATAATGGTCTTGAATGACTTGCTTCAGTGTTTAAACATATTAGATGAATATCAATTAAGTCATTTATTAAATAGGGAGAAATTTCAAATTAAAAAGTGAGACATAATAAAGCAAGAGTTTTCTTGTAACATATATTTATTTATTTAAAAAAATAGTTTTTTTAATTGTAATTTTACATTTAAATTTTAACTTTCCGTATATTATTTAGACTGGTCCAACACACTCACATGAATTCATGCATTCTTTAATAATCACGGAAACCACTTTAAGCCAGAATTATTAGCGAATTTCCATAGAAAGGATGAGCTATTGCAGGGATCCTTATGGTAAAACCTAAGGTCTGGAGTAGGAAATGAGCACCGATCAAGGTCCCCAGAACACGTTTTGGTAAAAAAATATATAAATTTATGTGTTTGCACTCTAACGGCCGCATTTAAGCCCGATTTTGTGAGCTAAAATGAAAGTTTTTGGGGTTTAATCTAAAAAAAATTTAGGATATTATTTTGTATATATTGTTTTTTTAAACGACCTTATAGCTCGCTTGGTTCCCCCAAAATCGAAATGTAAAATACCAAAAAAGTAGATGTGGGGAATTTGACTGAGGCCGAGTTTATACGCTGCGAGCGAAGCGAAGCAGGCCATAAATCGAGGCCGCAAGGGCGAGTGTAAACGCACAAAGCAAGTTTTCCGCTGCTAGTGGAACGAAATAGCGCATCAGTCGAAGCGGCAGACTTAGGTAAAAAAACATTCTACTAATATATTTCGTACACAGAGGCAGCTAGTCAGCACCTTCGGGAGTAAATCAATTTCCAAAATAGTTCGTTGAAACCCTAATACAACCTTAAACTTAATTTATGAAATTCGCTCAACTCACGTCAACTGTTCAGCTGCGAGGTCGAATTATTGAATTTTCTCCGTTATCCTTAACTCAACTATGGAAAGCGAGATACCGTTGGATTTGTCTTTAAATTCTCTATTTTGTTCATAAATTTTTTTCGTAATATATTGAATTTCTTAGATTTTCAACTTTGGAAAGTTTGAACCATCGCCATCTTTAAAATGATAATTGCAACAAAATTAAATTTTGCACATTTGTGTAAACCAATATGATAAACTTCGTTTCGTGAACTTATCTCAAACCGATCATGAGATAATATTAAAAAACAAAAAAACACAAAGACAAACAGACAATTTCTAAACTAAGCAATATAACATATATATGTTATGTTTTACTAGTAAGCCCCGTGAAAAATCACAGACAGATTAATAAGCTACACGTAAGAAATACATAATTTAAAAAAATACCATTTAAAAACAACAAACTTTATGTAAGCCTACCTAACTATTCTGAGGGAATTTTTAACACGGTAAATGTGTACAATATATTTAGATATTTTGATACGATTTTATAAAACTGTAGAAATATTTGTCAAAATTTTATATTTATAATATATTATTATATAGGCCTATTAAAATAAAGACACAAATATTATCTTTTAATCATATATATTATATTTTCTCAAGGCCATTTTTTTGTCGGTACGCCATAACTTCCTTAATATATCATCAAATTACATGAATGAGGCATCATTTTAAAGCTTTCCTTAACCGCTACACCGGAAAAATATACAAAATACAATTATACGAAAAAAAAAAGAAATAAAGAATCCAAAAGTAACATTGATGTAAGATCAAGTAAGTTGTAGGGATATTTTCCTGGCGTTGGCAACACTGATGATAACAATACCCAGCTGGAGAGCTGCCGTTACGCCAATACATTGCTATTTTACGATACTAAATATACAGTGTGTAGGCCTACTTTAATTAAGTGGGATTTAAGTAAGTTACAATGCGAATGCTTCGCACGGGTCAGCTAGTTACTTTTCATTTCATATTTATATATCAAATTATTTAGAAATTATTAATATTATAACGAAGAAATTAATAATCTAATCGAATAAATTTTATATGTTAAATGAAGATGTACGAATGTTTCCGAAGTTAAACGAATAGGTATCTTCTTTAAGTTTGTATAAATGAATATATTATTGATGATACAATGTTGTATTTATATGTATTCATTTTATAGCCTCAGATTAAATCTTATAATGAATATATATTATAGCCTACCTTAATTCTATAACTCATATTTAAAAAAAATCAACTTCAGAAGATTATATATTATTGATTATTCTAGTTTGGAATTTTTAAATGGCCGTCATTTTAAAACAATCTATTTGATTATTTTTATAAAACTAGGTCTTTGCATGATGGGTACCGTTCAAAACTTCAATTCGATCGGTTAATCCGTTCGAGAAATATAAATTACTGTGCGAATATTTCGCAAGTTTGGAGTACTTACCTGATTTAATATTGATTCAGTTCAGTTAATTACGTTTATTTATTTACATTGGTTTATAGTAATAAAAGTTTACACTTGCATATGGAATGTAAACAATAAAACTAACAGCTGTCATGTTAGTTAAACAGAGTGTTAATAGAGGATGCCTTTCATTAGAAACCATTACAGTGACTAGATAGATACAGTGCGGCCATATGAAAGCGGTCACCAATGTTTATCATAAAAGTAATGTTATCTGCTCAGAAGTATAATGTAAAGAATAGTGTTGAATCTCTTTGTAATTATAAGAGAAATGACTTCTTTGTTTTTTTTATAAAGAAAAAACATGTGATTTAATTGTTACAGTTTGATATTTATATTGAAATTAAATAATACAAATTGTGTTTCTTCTTAAAAAGTGTATTCTGTTATTTCGTGCAAAAATAAATAACAAATATAATATAAACAAATAAGAATTTAGGATAAACATGGCTGCCGGCCAATAGGAAACAAGACCTCACTTGACCGCACTGTTTCTATCTAGTCACTGTAGAAACCATATGAAGTATAATATAAAAGTTTTTTTTATCTATTTTTGTAACGAAAATATGAATTTTAGGCTGTTTGCCCATTATTCGTCCATGGGGAATATACGCTTTAAAATGATGCTTGAATAATTAGTTTTGATGAAGAATTATGGGAGATATCTAAAAAAAACACATTTGAGAAATAATATATAAGGATTAATTTAGTAAAACAAACAAAAAATTACGCATAGCTCGTAAAAGAAACGTCTCCGGACATATATATGTTTATAGAACCTTCTTTTTTATTTTGATCTACGTGACCCTCCCGTGAATTTTCTCCGCGCATTACAGAAAAAAGTTGAACTAGTCTGTGTGTGGGGGGTATGTATGGGGGTAGGGCGGTGACTGTGCGTGTGTGTGTGTGGGGGGGGGGGGGGGTGGGGGAATATATTTTCGTTACGCACGCCCAGACCATTTGCCGGATATGGAACAAATTGATCATTTTGGTTAATTAGCCCAAGAGAAAGCTAATGCTGAAAAAATAGTAAATGTGTGCGGTCGTTGGACCCCGTCAGGAACGAAGTTCTTCGCGCCTTTTCTTCAATTCTTTTACCAGCCTTAACGGCAACATACACACATAATTTTAATCTTTCAATTGCAGTTTATTATTAGTTTGTTTTTTATACGAATATTTACTGTTTCCATACGTTTAATGTTATTATAATAAAGGTGTAGAATTAATTATAACACCGAAGCTAAGATGGTTAACACAGTTAAATATCCATTCGTTGTAAATACATGCAATAAACATGAACTGTTGGTTCATCCGTCTAGGCCTAACCTAAAATTATTGTGTGTATATATTTTACTCGTCTTAACGGCAACATACATGCAATAATTTTATGTTGGGCCTAGACATAAAATTACTTTCCAGGCCTAACCTAAAATTTCAGCTCTTGACGATAATATATGAACTACGCCGGACGGAACCGATCGTCTCTTAATTTAAATTGATGAACCAAAACACATTTTTCTTGAACGTATTTACATTCATCGCCATAGCAACCAATTTGGTAACGCTTTTTTCGTTACTCGTATTTTATATTTGTCATTGCCGTAGAAACCAATTGATAACACTTTTTTTGTTACGCATTACATTTTCTATTTGTTAACTCCTACCGCAACATGCGTTATGGAACTTCGTTCCAATAATTTCGCGTTTAAGGGGTGAAATTAGGAGTACCCTAACACAATAAACACTTAATTCCCTTAAAACGCGAGGATAAAATGATTTAGTTGATTTGTTTTACACCACGAGATTCAGGTTCAAATTGAAGACGGAAGAAGGGCTCTCGGGTAGATAACCTGTTGGGACGCAAGACGGGATGTAATTGAGTTTTGACAGCTAAATGACAACACTTTGACAGTATGCATTAGTCTCTGTTATAATGGCTTGTCACCTTGACGCCATCTGGAGACAGACGGATCAACTACTAAGTGTTACCGAAATATCTGTTTAGAAGATACATGACAGTTCGATAAAAAACCTAAAACTTTACCTAACCTATAACTACAGCTGTTAGGATTCAAAACATGTACTTCTTTCACTTCGTTACAGTTTAACAAACTATGTTTGTAAAATGTGACTCTTAATAATTTTAATTTCAGTTAAACCTCCACAGCACAAGTTTCGAGTTGGTAAGAATAAATATTTAGTTTTCATTTAATTATTATTACTTAAAGAGCCCGACTAGCTGAGTCGACCAATCTTTATGAATCCCACCAGCCTAACCCACCAACCGGATTAGCCACCTAAGAGTAGGATCCGCATTTGTTCTGTCAGGAAACAGTTTCCCCTACGGATTACATTTAGCTTCTGTGTATTCAGCAGAACATTTTGCAATACTCAAGGCATTGAATACTGGTATTACCAACATCGGTGCACCTTCTTATATTGAATTCATCCAAGATATGTATTTCTCTGAACTTTTGCTTAAAGATATTCTGTGTTCCACGCAGAGACTATGGCGGGTTACACACATATGCATCTCGCACGGTGCGACTAGCATTTTTCTTGCTACTAGCATGCAGCTCGAAGACCAACCTGTGTTAATCACGTGGATCTTACACACATATGCGACTGGCATGGTGCTACTGGCATAGTGCAGCTCGTGTGCTAGTCTCATGAGCATGCAGCGCCACTAGGAACCGATCGGTCGGTGTTTTGGCGCTGCATGCAGCTTGTATCTTGAGTTGACGCATGCGCAGAACACATTTCCAAGTCACATGGCCATCCGCAGACAGCCCTGACGCTCTCGTTCCCACGGTGTACTGCGTTGACAAGTGCGGAAAGTCAATTTTTGAATAGCTTGAGTTTTGTATTAGTAATTTGTAATTAAATAGTGTATACCCTAGTTTAAATTGTGTGAATAGTTAGTTGGAATAATTAGAAATGCCTTTTCCGGAGGACGAAAAAACAAATATTGAATTTGTGTTAGCTTTGGAGGAGACTCTAATACTGTGTAATTTTAAGTTGAAAGAATACAGTAACAGAAATGAGCAGGACAAGACGTGGAGAAATCTTGCATCGAAGTTCAACTTCGACGTCGTCTTCTTCTAATGAGGGTAAGTAACAACAGCTTTTCATCATCCGACGACGATGACGACATTTTCCAATGAACTGAGCTCCAAAAAGTCCCCACCTCTCTCACCTTGCCACTAGCATGTGCCACGACCATGCAGCGTGCATGCATCTCGCACAGTGCTACTGGCATCAAAAATGCTAGTCGCACCGTGCGAGATGCATATGTGTGTTACCCGCCTAAGGCTGCGAGGTGTTGTTTGTTGGGTCCCGGGTCACGCTGGAACATGGGCGCCCATATGATATTTTCTAGGGGGGGAGAGGGGGGTGCTAGACCAGGGTATGGGTCTTAACACGTTCACTGCTAATTACGCACATGTGAGCTTGACACTGAACACTATGAGAAGCGGCCGACTCACAGTGCATTGCACTCCAACCCCCGTATTTGGAATATTTTCAATACAAAAATGCAATGCGTGCTTCGCACGCCAACCCCCATTTTGGGAGTATTTTCAATACTAATGCATTGCGTGCTCCGCACGCCAACCTCCGTATTGGGGGTATTTTCGGTACACAATGCATTGCGTGCTTCGCACGCCAATTTTAAGCCGCCTATATGCTATGGACGCACATGTGCTACCGCTTTAAAATATTAATGATTATTACGTACAAACGTTCAAAAATAAAAAATAAAGTAATTTCTACTCATTTAGACTATAAATATAAAAAATAAAAGGTCAGCTCCTAGCATAGGAAATACGAAATTTGCGTAGCAGTGAACGTGTTAAGGAGTACCCTCCTCTCCTTCGGCAAATGGAGACCAAGGATATTTTTTACCTCCCCAAAAAAAATTTTAAAACTTGGGAAGCCAATTTGGCTGTCCAAGTGAAATATTAACCCACACAGCATTGGAGCCAATACCGTTACACCGTCAGTGAATACACAAAGACCTATAACACTCCTAGAGGCCGCACCAAGTAGTGGCCCAGCAGCTCATGCTTGAACTCTTGTAAAAGATAAATTAAGTATATGTAAAATCAAACGGCACATAACATTTAAAACATATTTTAGTGCTAATCTCTTTAAAGAAAAATTCCTGACTATAATTAATAATATACATTTTTCCTTTTCTCCGGTAGCTGGGGGGGGGGGTGGGTGGCCTCCCTCTGCCCATAGGTATGGGCGCCCAAGTGTTGGAGTACAGGGGAATACTGTTGCAGATTTAGCTTCTAAGGAAGCCACGCGCTTACCGCCTTTAGTGGAATTTGTAATGCCTCCGACTTTGTGTTCATTTTGAAGCAAGCCTTATTCACACAATAGGAAGAAGAATGGGTAGCGGTGCAGAATAAATTCAGAAAAATTAAATATACAGTCCGTCCATGGATATTTTCAAACCGCCGAAGCCGTCGAGAAGAAGTGGTGGTTTCTCGTCTCCGTGTCGGCCATTCCATGCTATCCCACGGGTTTGTGATGCGGCTTGGGGACCTGAAACTTTGTCTATACTTAGGCCCAGATTGTTATACTTCAGTTGGTGGATTGGTCATTCTAGAGTTTTTATAGACTGAATTATGGATATGTGTGTGCATTCTTGTTCCATTAAAACCATCACAGTTGGCTATGACGGCGTCTCAATTATATCCGTATTTGCGAGTGGGAAACAGGCGCATTATTATTCTCACAATCAGTATAATTTCTATACCACTTTTCTTTTAAAAGTGCAGTAGTGTCTTTAAAACCAGAAATAAGTGTGTAAAGCATGAGTGAAACAAGTGGAGCGGCTAAAAGACGATTGCAGAATTTAGAGATTGAAAGGATCAACAAAAACATCACAAAATTTCTTAGCGGTCTCTACAAATACACTACCCGTGTTTTGATGGTCTTGTCGTATAACCACTATAAACGCGTAAAAACGTCTGACCCTATTTTAAAGTTTTGTCCTTCATTTTGAATGTTTTCGAGGGTTAATAATTAAAACATCACATTTTTGGAATTTTTCCGCCAGTTAGAGACTAAAATCTACTCTTTTGTAAAATTTGGAGTTGCTAGATCATCCAGAAGTAGGTTAGAATATCGATAACGAACGAGTCTCACGTGGGATTGTAGCCTATATATTTTTGATGATAACTGATAGTAAGAACATTAAGGAGAACATTGTTACAGAGGGAATAGTCACCGAGTGAATTTTCTGTTCAACAAAACATCGCTAAATACAATGTACTCCGATCTTCAGACGATTACATCAATGTAAAACGCTGCCGCAGTTGTTAGACTACGGTAATTGTAAATATAAACGACACTGTCAGATCGCTGGTTATCGACGGAAGCGGATCAGTAGTTTAGAGAAATCACCGCCAGAATGAGCGCTAATCGATTGACTTTATCTGACAACTGTCAATCTTTGGCCGCGACGTACCAAGGATTACGCATTCATCTCTGACAATTTGAAATCGTGTAATGACTTATAATGCATGTAACGTTTAATCCAGGTGTTTGTAAATATTACTTAACATTTGGTCAGACGACTCGCTTCAAAGATTAGTCCGGTGTGACCAAACTTAAGCTGAGATTTCATCGAAATTCCGACAAACTATCGACAAGTTAATAAAAAACTGAGGTATTATCTGATTTTCATCAGTTTTCTACATCTTTCACTGTACCTACGTCGAAGGTGCTTTCATTTCTTACAATAAAATTTGAATTAAATTGTTAGTTGCAATTAAATTTGTTTATGAAGTGTATAATATATATATGCAAAGTGTGGTCCAAAATCTACGACGTCACAACTTCTGAGTTCACAAAGTAAAATCTATGTCTTTTAATTTAATTATATCACTTAGTCAAAGACTATTTACAAGTTTTACGTGGAATCAAATTTGGTACAGCAATCTCCCAATAACGGGCTCAAGGTCTCGCTCGTTTTAAAATTCCAAAGTTCAACTCCCAACGTTGTATAATCCTTCAGTGCGTCATGACTTAATAATAATAAAAATCTTTATTTATTGAGGCGAAGTTAGGACCATTGGGTCCTCTATTCCACTTAACCTCGAACTTCAAGAAACATAAATACATACAAATTCACATTACACACAAAAATTTATAAACAAACAAAAACTACAAATAATAATTGTACTTCTAAAACATAATGTACAAAACACATTTATCTCCTCAGTTAAATAAAACTAAAAGTAAATTATGCTACACTATAATACATAAACATATACATAAACACACATACACACACACACATTCAATAACAAGCCTCAAAACCCGCCCGAGCGCCCGAAACTACCCAAAACTGTAGCAGAACCAACAACCCAAAGACTTCTTGAACTGAACACGGTCATTGGTCCATTTCAAACTCTCCAGCAATCAACTTACACATTCATCAAAGCAATTTTATACTCTGTCATGACGTACAATATACGTGTAATGTTGTTATTAAATTAAAAAAATATTAAAAAAAGAAAGCACTTGTGGGACTGCCGACAGAAATAAAAACGCTCTTGAATATACATCGATGGTTATACTGTTTTAATCCCAAATTTGATTAATTTTTTTCCTACAGCTACTTAACAAAGTGCGTTTTTGTACACGCTCAGCAAAGTAAACAGCTGATGTAGGATATCTTTTGAACATTTTGATTGTAGTGCTTAGAGTTGTGCTGTTCTTGGTGGCACACATGTAAACTACAATACTATCTGAAATATTATAATACACGTTTGTGAACTAGATTGTACTGTTATCACATTTTGTTTAGTAAAACAGATTTTTTTGTGAAACTAAAACACTAATTTAAAATGTAGCTGTAGGAAAAACGGTGTATGTATTGCGGGTGCAAATTTCTCTCATTCACTTACTCATATCTGCGTGCGAAACCGCATGTTTCTCCTAGTATTTAGTACTTTCAGTGATATTTGTGCTTTAAAATAATTATTTTTAATTGTCAAATGTACAAAATTTGTTGTGTTCTCAATACAAAGAAAGTATAAATAAAAAAACTTAATTTGTTTCCGTATAAACTATGGACAGAGTTACGTGACAATACTATAGCATAGTCACAATACAACAAAACTCGATGACTATTTAGTATCGGTTTGTACAAAATACTCACAAGAAGCTTCGGAAAAGAAAAAAAACAAGAAGGAGCGATTTATACATCTTAAGCTAAGAGGAGGGGTGGCGTCGAGGCTGAGGGAGAATTTAGATTGATTTTCAGATTTATGCATCGAAAAGGGTGTTGTCGGAATACAATCATATTTTAAGGCTTAAGTGAATTCGCTTTGTGTAATGAAAAACGAAAAGCGGACGAGAGAAGAGAATCCAATATTTGTTTCTTAATTTGTGATAAATCCACCGTACGAAACAAAATCATACATATATGAATTGTAATTCGCGAATCCGCATTTTTGAAGTACGCGTATTCAATTTACTTTCGTATGAAGGGACCAAAATAATCAAAGGAACCTAAATCTACCACTCTAAACAAATTTAAAACCAGTAGGGAATATGAATACAAATAATTTACTATTACATACAATAACAACCCGGACATGATTTAGTGTGATGATGTTTAAAGAGTCTAGGCAGAATTGATATTTGGTACGGATACAAAAGTATTTTAAGCTCACAAATGTCAACCCATCCTAAGCCATTTTCTAGATCTAAACTTATTCCTTTTATAACATGGTACAGACTAATCTTATTCATTGATTTGTCGGCTTTTACTTATAATATATACTAACAGGCGTATCAGCGGTTTCGCTCTCAAATATGAATGAAAGAAATATCGGGTAAATATTGAGAGTTTACGTATAGTGAGTTTTGTAAAATCAATCTGTTCCCCATTTTAGGCTAACGTACGTGATCAGCTAAAGCTTCAGTAAGCACGATTTCCGCTAGTTTTTTTAGGTGCATTTCAATATTTTCTACGAATAATATTTTACAATGAAATTACCTTCAAAATTGTCTTCAGTCCTGTGAATGTAGCACT
>JAGFPH010000888.1:64730-111666 GCA_018207615.1 Philaenus spumarius | reverse complement strand
GGTGGTTGGCGTGCAAAGAACGCAATGCACTGTGTACTAAAAATACTTCCAATACGGGGGTTTACGCAAGGCACTATGTATTTAAAACTCTCCCACTACTGATGTTGGCGTGCGAAGCACGCATTGCATTGGGTATTGAAACTACTCTTAATACGCGAGTTGGCGTGCGGAGTAAGCAATGCACTGTGTACTAAAATACTCCCAATACGGGGGTTGGCGTGCGAAGCACGCAATGCATTGTGTATTGAAAATACTTCCAATAAATGTGAGTTGGCGTGCGAAGTAAGCAATGCACTGTGTACTAAAAATACTCCTAATACGGGGGTTGGTGTGCGAAGCACGCAATGCTTTGTGTATTAAAAATACTCATAACAAGGGGGTTGACGAGCGAAGCACGCAATGCATTGTGTATTAAAAATACTCCCAATACGGGGGTTGGCATGCGAAGCACGCAATGCTATGTGTATTGAAAACACCCCTAATATTTGCGGGTTGTCGTTCGAAGCAAGCAATGCATTGTGTATTGGAAATACTCAAAATAAGGGGGTTGGCGTGCGAGGCACGCAATTCATTGTGTAATAAAAATACTCACAATCAGGGGGTTGGCGTACGAAGCACGCAATGCATTGTCTATTGAAAATACTCCTAATATGCGGGTTTTCATGCGAAGCATGCAATCCACTATGAATTAAAAATTCTTCCACTACGGAGTTTGGCGTGCGCTGTGTACTAAAAATACTCCTCCTAATACGGTGGTTGGTGTGCGAAGCTCGCAATGCTTTGTGTATTAAAAATACTTATAACAAGGGGGTTGACGTGCGAAGCACGCAATGCATTTGTATTAAAAATACTCCCAATACGGGGGTAGGCATGCGAAGCACGCTATGCATTGTGTATTGAAAACACCCCCAATATTTGCGGTTTGGCGTGCGAAGCAAGCAAATCCATTGCGTATTGAAAATACTCCCAATATGGGGGTTGGCGTTCGAGTTACGCAATTCATTGTGTAATAATAATACATCAGGGGGTTGGCGTGCGAAGCACGCAATGCATTGTCTATTGAAAATACTCCTAATATGCGGGTTTTCATGCGAAGCATGCAATCCACTATGAATTGAAAATTCTTCCACTACGGAGTTTGGCGTGCAAAGCACGCAATGCATTGTGTACTAAAAATACTCCCAATATGGGGGTTGGCGTGCGAAGCACGCAATGCAGTGTGTATTGAAAATACTCCTAATATGCGGGTTGGCTTGCAAAGCACGCAATGCATTGTCTATTAAAAATGCCCCAATAAGCGGGTTGGCGTGCGAAGCACGCTATGCATTGTGTATTAGAAACACTCCCAATATGCGAGTTGGCGTGCGAAGTAAGCAATGCACTGTGTGTTGAAAATACTCCCAATATGGGGGTTGGCGTGCGAAGCACGCAACGCATTGTCTATTAAAAATACTTCCGATAAGTGGGTTGGCGTTCGAAGCACGCAATGCATTGTGAATTGAAAATACTCCCAATACGGGGGTCGCCGTGCAATGCAATGTGCGTCGGCCGCTTCTCATAGTGTTCAGTGTCAAGCTCACATGTGCGCCCTTAGCAGTGAACGTGTTAACAGTCCAGGGGTACAAGTGACAACTTTTATCAAATATTATCTGATAACAAAGAATAAGAGTATGCAAATCAAATTAATCTTTGTTATTGTGTCAGGCTAGAACCCATCAATTAAAAGTATACTAGTTTATGTGATCATGGTTTTACCTGGATTTCGTTATAACAGTTTAACCTTAAACTGAGTTTTGTCAACACTAACTTCACTGCACTTGTACCCCTTGGGTTCTCAGACCTTCAATTATCTTCGCATGATCACACTGTATATGCTTTGAAAATACCAGTAGTAACCCGCGATCAGGTTTTGCCTTTAAAGTCGCTCTTTGTTGACGCTCCGTTAGGTAGCGAAAGGGATCGATAACTTGGCGTGACCGTCAGAAATTATATTCTGAAATTACTACAGAAGCCTCTCATCCTACAGAAAGAAATTTCCTTTTCCAATTCCACGGGAGCCTCCTTGCACGCCAACCGTCGTGTGAACCAGCTTCGCATACTATACTTTTTAGCGAAATTCCATAGAAAAAATTAGCTATTTTAGTGGCCCTTGTGGTGAGACCCAAGGTCGGGAGTAACAAATGAGCACCGATCATGGTCCCCAGAACACGTTTTGGGGAGTCATTAAAAATCATATATATATGTGTATGTTCACACTCTAGCGGCCGCAATTTGAGTCCGATTTGGTTCGAATTTGGTGCACATGTTGGTTGCCCACGTCGCTCGGACGAGTTCGTTAGCCAAAAAAATCCAACAATCGGAAGCACGTTTTTTGACAGGAAGTAACTAGTTTTTGAGATTTTTCCTTCGAGAATGAATTTGTTTTTTGAGTTTTTTTTTCTACAAATATAAATGTAGGCTGTTATTCTGAACATTTTGTTTTTTTACGCGACCTTATAGCTCGCTTGATTCCCCCAAAATCGATCAAAACGAAAATACCATAGTACCCGATTCAAAGCCATGTGATGGATTTCACCGTGGGGTTGGCGTGCGAAGCACGCAATGCATCGTGTGTTTAAGATACCCCCAATACGGGGGTTGGCTTGCGAAGCACGCAATGCTTTGCGTATTGAAGTTACTCCCAATACGGGGGTTGGCGTGCGAAGCACGCAAATCTTTGTGTATTGAAGATACTCCCATTACGCGGAATGGCGTGCTAACAGTTTTGCAGCTATTCAGCACCGTCGTGAATAGACCTATTTCCTAAACTGTTGGTTAAAACCCTAAAACATAGGCCTGTAAACTTAAATTTTTAAATTTGCTCAACTCACGTCAGCGTTTCAGCTGCGAGGTCGAATTATGTCAACGTATGTTAACGTGATTGCAATAGACCAATTTCGGTAAGGCCTGTTTTAAACTAAGACACTCTTAGACAACTCGCCGGATACGTTTGGAAAACAGAAATAAACTCTCGTTCATAAAGAACTAAAGAAGGCCTGGTTCAAAACTACCGCAGCAATTTATTTTGTCAGAATCGTTAAATCAAGGAGCTCTTCCGTAGAACTGTTATAAATATTTAGTTTTTAAGTAATATAAAAGTATTTGAATTTGCCACTTTAATGCTCACATTTTTATATAAATTAATAGTTGGGTGGATGTTTGAATTGCTACTAGCGCTTTCTAACGGAAGATAGAGACAACGGTGTATGCGCATGCTCACGCGTGTGCCAACAAAGCTGACTTGCTCTTTAATTTGATGTATCAACTCGTATAAACGCGAGTGCACGTCCTCACGTACGTACGTGAGTAACATATAGTATAACATCTGATTTCACCCATCATCTGTAACACTTGGACAAACCCAGTGTAGATTATACTTTGGGGTTATGTTTACAACTTCAATCATTAGAATTTTACTATAAATTTACTTTTTTCTATACTTACAGATCTCAGTCCTTTATTTTTATTTTGTGTTTGTGGGTGACGTACGTTTCGCCTGACTGAGAGCTGTAAGTATACAAAAAAGTAAATGTATAGTAATATTAACCATTTCAGTAAGGCAATCAGAAATAATAACATAATTTCCTACAAAGTTGATTTTTTAAAATTATGAGTTATAGAACTAATGTATGCTGTAATAATACGTTATAATATTTGCTTTGAGGTTATAACTTGTATATAAATACAACCTTTTATCATCAAAATATTGGTTTATTGAAATTTAAAGAAGAGACACTCCTTCGTTTAGTTTCGACAACATTCGTACATATTCGTATAATACATTCCATTATTAATTTCTTTTTGTACTGTACTGACACGTACGGCGTTGCCCGTGGTGGTTGGTATTTTCAGTATTTTTAACGTAATTGTATTCTTTTAAAGTGCTCAGTCAGTGAGTGGTATTTGGCTTTTATTTGTATAGATCTTAAATAATAAAAGCACTATTGCCATAATAATAAAAGATCTGAAATTATGATTTTAGTAAATTTGATCCCTCCAAACCCGACCTAAAATTTCGAAATTTTTCATACCCTTTCTTAGTGAGCGACTATGGCCCTAGAGGAAGCTGCATACCAAATTTCATTCCAATCCGTTCGGTAGTTTTGAAGAAATCGTGATTTAATAACTTTGATCCCCCCAAACCCCCCTAAAATTTCGAATTTTTTCAAACCCTTTCTTGGTGAGCACCTATGGCCCTAGAGGAAGCTACATACCAAATTTAATTTCAATCCGTTCGGTAGTTTTTGAGAAATCGTGATGAGGGAGTGAGTGAGTGTGGTATTTCGCTTTTATACATATAGATTATAAAACAAAAAGCAATTAAAAGATAATATTTTTGTCTTTATTTTGATATAATAATGTATATCAATAATTTTTTTTGAACAAATAGGCCTACAGTTTTATAATCCTTATAATTGTACACATTTACCGAGTTAAAAATCTTCGTCAGCACAGTTAGGTAGGCCTAGATAAAGTCTGTTGTTTTTAAATACTTTTTTGTATAAATGATGTGTACCTAATTCATCAGCCTGTGATTTTTCCCGGGGTTCTTTTTTAGTTATTTATAATTGTTACGTCAAACAGAATAAATATTACACAGCCTTAAAACCCTGATATTAATTTTGAAACTTATTTGTTTTTTTGTGTGTACTGATTTCATGTTTTATATTTACTTCTCAATTTAAAACAACAATCAAGTTGCAATTGATAGAAACTATAGCAACAATATATATTTCATTCATCACCAATCTTTCAATTTATACAGTTGACAACTCTGCACAAGTCATCAAAATTATAAAATAAACAACATTATTCATCAATACCAACCTTAGAAAGGTTTATATAAACACAACCGCAATGGTTAGCGATAATGCAAAGATGGCAATGGTGGCCGTGGGGGTCGGAGCAATGGGGGTGGCTGGATATATGGCATATAGTAAGTCAATAATATATAATGGTCTATAACTTAAGCTTAGTTTGAAATTAAGTCAAACTCTCCTGAGTTTAGAACACAAATCAGCTGTGTAGTATATGATGCAATAAGAAACCAGTTATTATTGTAGCAAATACCGTATACTCGTTGTATACACGAATGAACTAGAAAGTATTTCATACGTACCGGTACATTAAACAACCTGTATTTGGTGAAATTTTTTACAATTTTCATGTGCGCTTTATCTTAAAACACAGTCAAATCGTAAAGTCGGTTTGTACGAAAATATAACCAAAAATTTTGTTTGTTAATATTTGCATTCGCACTTTTTCAGATTACTTCAAGACTCCTAAAATTGCTCCACCAAAAATGTCCGCAGCCAAAAAGACCGGCAAAAAACCAGCTGTAGAAAAACAGAGCAAAGGAAACGTCTTTGGTAAGTAATAATACTAAATTGAATTATATGTGATAAAGCTTTTAGTTTTCTGCGTGTTTTAAGTGAGAATTTGTTTCATTATTATCAAATTTTTAACAGTACGATTTAAGCAGTAATAAATGTCAATAAAATACAATTATGGCTGTGTAATAAAACAAAAAAAAGAACGTAGCCTACAGTACGTTATAAGATTGTTTTGGAGTAACAATAAACAAACAAAGAAACACCTCAAATAATATTGTTTTTGTTATGAAGGAACAGTTTTGGCGTACTTAAGTGTTGTGACAACAGAAATAACCCAATGCTCTGGAGTTTCCTGTAAACCGATAAGGGATAGATTCCTCTTCCGTCCATTTCATTGTTCGGTGTTAGTTTGCTCTCGGATGGTCTACCTTTATAAAAGGTTAACCTCTTTACCATACTGCAAGCTTCTTTTAATGTACATTGTTATGGTTTTAAATAATAAAGAACTTCCGCTTTATTCAACTTAATATTGTGTAATGAAACATTAGGTATTATTATTTGGATGTAAAGTTATCATTCACCTGTAAAGAGCACAATGCTTCACTATATTCTTTGTGAAACCACATTACGTGTGTTGGTAAATTAGTGGAAAAAATATAAAACAGTTAAACATTGCGTTTAAATTTATATAAAGGCAAGCAGAAACACTGCGATGGCAACGCGCCACTTACAAATACACAATGACAACTCTTGACTTCTGCGGCTCCTACTGCCTAAACTAAGCAGCCCAAGTAAAAAAATCGAATTACATAAATTAAACTTATCTCATTTTTGTACAAATTTCTCGCTTGAAAAAGTTGCTTTTCCGAAAATTAAAAAAAAAAAATCCTCGCTTACTAAATTCATTATGCAGGCCTACTTCTTGGTCGCGTTTCAGTTATGAAAGCCACACAAACATAACACAATACATAACAAACACAATACATAACAAATGTTTATACATTTCCTGGTGTCACACGAGGAAAGACAGTTTTATTAGCCTTATTTGATACCTTTTATAAAATTACCTCATCATCTACACATTCAGTGAATTCATAGAGCGCCCGATGTTAGAAGTGCGGGTAGTAGTACGGAAACTTCATATGAAATGCATTGGCATAACCTTTCCCGTACTGCCGACTAAAGTCCGGACGCACTGTAGTATTGAAAATAATATAAATTATTGTAAAATGATAATAAAAGAATAATTTGTTTTAAGATTATTTATGTATCAAATAAATGTGTAAACCCAAGCGTAGGTATAATTTACAAACGAAATGTAATGTGCAAATTAGTAAATAAACCAGGATGGATTAATTTGTTAATTAATTTCTTCCAGAAAAATCAAGATACTATACAACAGACAAGCAACTGGCCCAAACCCTCAAAGGAGTCTTTAGTAAGTATACTGAATAACTTTTATAACATAAAGTTGATATAAGTTAGGGGCCTTTTCTATTATACGACCGCATGGTTCAAACTAGTTTCTATACTGACAGAACGATAATAAAGTAGGTTTTCCCACCTCGATTGACGAAATCGTCTATAAAATAAATGGTTTTATTGTTTTTCACAAAATACACAAAATAGAAAAACACTGACACAAACTAATTACATGCGAACGTTTTTATGACTTTTACACTTCTGGTTAGGTGTGGGTTACGTCTAGGTTAGGTCTGGGTTAGGTTTTACACTTCTGGCGACCGAAATACTCCAATATCTTTGATAATTTGATCGAGCAGATCGGTTTCTTGATGGTGTTTTGGCCAGAAATTCACATAAGAGTCAAGCATGTCCCTGCTTGTGCCACACTCTTTACGATTTCGTCTTTTTGCCGACGCCCACAAAGATTCTATTCGTCGAGTATGAGCTCCAGATATGGGGTCGACAAAATTCTTCCAACGGTTAACTGTGGGTATAATAGAAAAGACCCCTAAGTTAGTGAATAAATAGTAGTTATTATCGAAATAGAAAATAAAAAACGAAATTACATCTATTTACGATGACCAGATCGTTCCTATGCCACCCATGTTATTTTAACTATTTTTCGGTTCCACTTTCTCAAAAAGTGTTACGCATAGCTCTATGAAACTTTTACCGCGTTTTTATTTGTTGCTTAGCAACAATAATAAGAATTATTGTTGCTGTTAATTGATTAAATTTATGAGTTTTGTAGTCAAAGTTTATTTTCAAAGTAATTTCTTTGAATTCTAGACCTAATAAAATTATTGAAAGATTCATTTTGATTTTTGGTTTTAACATTATTTCAATAATACAGGTTCAGTTAGATCTTTGTGTATAGGTATAATCGCTTCCATAACCGCTGGATAGGTTGTTAGGAGGTTCTGATGGGAAATATTTTATATAAATAAGTTATAAAAAATACATACAAGTCGTGTATGCACATACAATATTGATATTGAGAAAGTCGAATAAAAGACGAATATATGGGATAAATAATGTAATAAATACCATGTATTTGGTATGTATACATTCAGAAAATTCCATAGATTCATAATATTGAATAAAAGAAAAAGTAAAAAATATCACGACTTGGTTCCAGTAATAAAATGTTCCGACAGCTTACGTAATGAAAAAAAAATATATAAATAAATTAAAAACATATTTAAAAAATGTTTAAATATTGGAAATTTAATTTCAGAATACACCAACGAAAAGGGGCAAAAGGTGTTCAGCGTAGACAAGAAACTGAAACATCTATACGTAAGTCAGACATAATAATTTTAGGAGAAATTTATTCCACGTGTAATTTGATTGGTAGAAAATTTATGCTTATTGTAATTTAATTGTTTGGTTTATCGTACGTGTGAGATACAGGAATGCATAGACTAAGTTAAAGTTTGTTTATTTGATTCAATGCACAACAATATACATATTTTAGTGTCCGATTACAGGAGTTTGTAGATAACATTAATTTGTATAGTAATAATAGTCTCCTGGTTTATTTCTTTGAACTCTTTTGCTAGACCGTGGTCCGAATTAAAAAATAATAATTATAATTGTTTTGGATTATTTAGAACTTTTAAAACACTAGGCCAACTGCATATCGAGAATGCAATATTATTGTATTCGAAGACTTGCCGTCCCTCAAACAATTTTCGAGAGAGAGTACTTAAAATTTACTACTGGTTTGAAAAAATCGGTTTACCGTTTCTTTTCTCCTGAGGAACTGATAGTAGTGGTATTTACCGCATTCGAAATTATGTCGAGAACGGTATCATATTGTTTCCGTATTTGAATCACTTCTGCGCCTAAAATATGTCCCCGGCTCCCCGGATGAGACAGTTTGAAGATAAAATTTGTTGTTTAACGATATTCAAACACCGAATCCTTTACCTGGACTAGTGAGAAACCCCTTTTCCATAAGTAAAGTTTTAAAATTAAGATTCGTACTGATAGATATTAAGTTTTTTTTAAATACCAACTAAAACTATGCAAATTTTATAGGTTAAACTACCTATAACTCGTGTACATATAAATTGAATTTGCTGTAGAGAAAAAATGGTTAAAGCTGGAGTTCAAATGTGTATGTAGTAAATTAAGTAGGTTAGAAAATTTGTTTGTATAGTTTACATATCAGGATAACTGTGAGCACAATGAATGGAATTATTTATGTAAGAAAACTATCCAATTAGCAATCATAAATCTAAAAACTAAATTACAAACTAAGAATATGAATATTAAAGATGCTATCATTGGTAAAGGCCATCTTTAGTTAGAAATTAATGCAATCTGACTGTCAATACTTATGGAATTAATCGTTACGTGTACAACGATACTACAAAGAACCTGCAGTTTAAAAGTATTTAAATTCACCAAAATGATCATTTAATATTTCAACAATATTATAGGCAAATTATTGTTTTATTGTATGGGTGTAACGAAAATATATAATCACTAATGCAGGCATGTTCATGATTAAACAGTTACAATCTCTATAGTACACAGATTATAAAGTTTGGTTTGTTTTTGTTCGCAGGATGTAATGCGTGAAACGGCAAGAGCCGTCGAAGAGTCGCAATTAAACGAGGCAAGTATAACCGAAAATTAGTTTTAGAAATTGAATTTACTGAGAAAATTAAATACAAGCCAAACTAAAACTTCAAATTGGGAAAATTAAATGCGTTTTACGCAAATTATATCACAGTCAATAGACTTTCCTTAGATGAGTTACCTTACATAATAAAGGTACACCTTCATTTTTGAATTTTATAAACTCTCACATTTTTTTTTTTTTTTTGTAAACAATGCATTTATTTTTGAAAAATAATTTTTCAGTTATATCGCGCGCACTTTATAACTAAGGGTTAAGTAAAAATAAACTTTACGGTCCTTTAGTTTAAAATTTAAATCAATAACAAAACTGGGGTTTGATAAAAGTCTTGTAACAGTACGTTATAAGTTAAACTTATAGAGCCGGCCGATAATTGTGGATTTATTAATACACATCTGTTGCCGTAACAACTACAAGTCAATGTGTACATTAGCTCCCGTAAGAAATGTTCATTTAAACTAGTTTAGATTAAACTTTCTACAAAAATGTAATAGGCATGAAATCAGGAAGGTTTATTAAAAAATCTTCGTGTTTTTGGGGAATTTCCTTGAACATGCGACCAAGCACGTAGAAAAATACAAATAAAGTTAAATATAAATGATTTAATAAAGTGTACTTATTCATTCGTTGATATATTTTAGGAAAGGATAAACGATCTGCGCGTATTCAACGACAGCGCCAGAATACAATTTGAGGCCTACCTCGCTTTTATCTCTCTTGTCGGATAATTATTTATTTGGTAAATATATATTTCTGTTAGTCTATAGTAAAATAATAAGTAATAAACATTTAAGGTTAAGGGAACATTTTCTCAGAAACTACTTGATCAAAATTGGTAAAATTTTATCAGCGTGTTAGTACCACTTAAATACAAAATTTAACACGAGGGTTTTGCGTTACAAGCATTTGAATACGTTTTGTCGTTATTTTTACAAAATAATAGAATTTTGACCAGTTTTTGCCGTATTTCTCAGTCGTAACTTAGAAATGAATACTTATATTACAAAACGCTCAAAACCTGTAGTATACTCCGTTGAACAACCCCTAGAATTTCAGATCAATAATGTTGGATAGATTTCGATAAAATGTTCCTTTTGTGATAAAATATATGATTTCCGGAAAGCACGTTTAAAGTTTTACTTACATATTTAATACATACCAGCCCCGTGTGAGGGTTGTCATCAGCTGAATGACATCAAAGACTGTATAATCAGGTTTGGCACTACTGAAAAAGCTAAATATCCCTACCAAATTGAAAATTCCCACCATAGGCGGCAGTTTGAATTATTTGTCTTATTCTCGTGTGACATACGAACCAAAAAACGTATTTTTACCCACTTATAGTTGAGATATAATAATAAATTTAGGCTTGTTTTAAAGCTAAATAAAAGGGCAATAATAAGCAATAAAAAACAAAAAAATGAAAAAAACATAACATTTTAAGTGCTCCGGAGAGCCCCTTAATTTGTTCAAAGGATATCTACCTATATATATATAAAAGCCAAATCCACTGACTCACTGATCACTATTTCTCAAAAACTAATGAACGGTTTATAACGAAATTTAGTACGTAGCTTCCTCTAGGGTAATGGATGCTCATTAAGAAAGGTTTTAAAAAAATTCGAAATTCTAGGGGAGGTTTGGGGTTGTCAAAGTTACTAAAAATCCCCGTAAGAAATACATAGTGTAATGTATTTATTGATATAATATATTTTTTTGTTATTTTACATTTAACTTTGATTTGTCTATCCGTGCAAAGCCGGATCGGGCCAAGTGTTTACTGTACGGTTTCCGTACGTGAATCACTTCAATTTGTTTTATTCAGGTACTTATTGCACATTCAATACCAATTGCTACATTCAAATTCTTGCAACTCTTTAACACTTGCTTTTATGAGTAATTAGTTCATAGTTATTAAACTATTCCTATACTTAAATATTGTAATACTGATTAAAAATAGTTCCTAAGTACCTACTGTGAAACTAATGATATTAATTATTGTTTCAGGTTTTTTTCAGTATCGTGACAAAATTTTGAAGCATTCCCCATCTAGCAGTATAATTTAGTTTTAAGAGTAAATACGATACTGATTTGTTGTTAATTATAAAATACAAAATACAAAAAAAACTAATATAAAATAAAAACCAAATAAAAATTATAAAACTCTAAAATGTAAAAAAAAAATGTTTGTTTCATTAACGTTTTTGTAGGAGCGGTCTAAAATACAGTGACTGGAAAAGACAGTACGGTCAATGGCAGCCGCCGCCTTGCAGAACACAGGTCTGCCAGATGAATCTGTTCTGATGATTGATCTGATCAGCACCAAACATTTCTTTAAATTATGTTAAATGCAACTGATTTACTTAAGTTTCTTGGTTTTAGTTCAATCTGTCTGAGTTTATTTAATCCTTAAGCCCACAATGCACGCACGAGTCTCATTCGCCAGCCCATTGCTCAGTTTACCACGTATCGCGACAGCAGTCGGTGTGAGTTGCCTGAGTTAGGACACAGAACGAACAATGTCGGAGCCGAGAACTTGTTCCCTGACTTTTATACCGGGTTTATAGAAGAGTATCGTGAGTTGTCTGCAGGTCCGCAGGGCTGACTGCTCGAATAGGGGAAAGCGTTCTCAAATTAGGTCTGTCAGTTCTTATAAAGTTCAATAAATTCATAAGGGTAAATCTATTTCTCTTTGCCCGCAACGCCCTATGTTTCCGTTTCTTCTTCACAAACACACCGAACTCATCCGACACTGCGACAGACTCATTACCGCTACTGAAGTACGAGCCAGGCTCGGAGACGGTTTAACACGTGTGTGGAGATTACGCCCGGTCCACATAACTCGTGCTTGTGTTTCTCGGAACGCTTGCGAGTAATGTGGACGATAGTTCGAGCCGAGGAGAGGAACGCGCGTGCCTTACGAGCCGATGGCTTGAGTGGCACCGCTTGATGGGGAGCTCTGTGCTCGTCATGCCTCACGAGTCACGTGGAAGCAACAAGCCTCGATCAGTCGACTTGTTGCATTCGTACGGTTCACAATAAAATCAATCGTTATCAATAGGTTTGAAATCCTCCATCGGAGCTTCGGGATCCCCCAGTATGCCAGTGATTTTAGGCGTGGGTCTTGGTGTTTTGTTGCTGGCAGGTCTCGAGTAGTGCTTTCTTCATGCATGCCGCTAACATTTCTGAATGTTTCGGCGAAGTCTTTGATTGGTTCTTGTAGTCATTAGGGAGGTCCCTAGACGCTGCTACGCTCCCCCAGTGAGCTGTTTGGGGGGAGGTCGTGGGCCACTGTACCTTCTCAGGAGAGAGGTCCGCTTAAATGCATTCCACCTACCGTAAAAAAAAAGGAGTGGACCGACGATTTCACAATTAATAAATACACCCGTTGTGGGGGTGGTAACAGTTGTTTTTATAAAATACTAGCTGACCAGTACGGCGTTGCCCGTGGTGGTTGGTATTTTCAGTCTTTTTGACGTAATTGTATTCTTTTTAAGTGTTCAGTCAGTGAGTGGTACTTGGCTTTTATATATCTTAAATAATTAGCCCAATAATTGGTGTTTTAGTTCATTGTAGGCCTAATCTAAAATTATATTCAGTTTTTGATCCAAATCAGCTGTTGATCAAAAGCTGTTTTAAGCTTTTCATACGAACAGCTGTTTTTTGTGCCCCTGATAAAATCAAAAGAAATCTTTCTTCTTCTTCCTTAAGATTGACCTTCCATAAGATTAACATTGAAACTTTGCGGGCCACTGGGGCGTAGCACTAATGTCCTAGGACTTCGGTAAATGGCCTAAAACCTTCCCAGGGTTAACTTGTGTTACTATGCAAAATTTCAAAGCAATCGGAAGGACGGTTTGGTAACGCATAAAGGACAAACATACAAACAGACAAACGTACAAACAGACGGACATACATTGAATTTTATATATATAGAAAATCTTAAAGAGCCGAAGCTTGGGATTCAGTCTCTCAAGAATTGAAAGTAAATGTGTCTCAATTAAAAATGAACAGTTTATTGGAAACATATCGGAAAGCGCGGAAAGTCTTTGAATGCACATTTTCAACCTCTAAGTCGTCCATTGAACCACTTCCACACTTCCACTATACGTTTCCCAAATTTTGAAAACTGTGTCATCCACCGTCTGCGTTTTCTTGGTTATTTTCTGCCTCTTCTTCTTTCTTGTTGAAGCTATGAGACGCATAACAATAAGGAAGCACTTGTCAGAATCACTTCGTTCGTTTCGTTTTCCATAGACGACTGCGAATATGGAGCGGACCCTCGCGAGCTTAAGCTTGTCATGGGACTGAGGTATTGTAGACAATTGATAGAACGAGCAGGAACGCGAGTCAGACGAGCCGTAGAATCCTCCTCGACAAGCCCAAGACCGGCGGGCACGAGTAGTGTGGACCGGCCTTTTCAGAGCCTGGCTCGCGAATTAAGTTCGGGGAACTAGGCTCGCGAGCGGGGCTCGAAAAAGTATGTGGGAAATTATTTCTAGAGTTTTTTTTAATCTCTACTGTAGTGGGCTATTTGAAGTTTGAATTTGTTTTTTCGAAGGCAGTAGTTAATGATCAATAAAATTACTACTGAGGCTTACTGGAGACCTATACATAATGTAAGACGTAGTTTGAAATAGACACACCATCCTCAACAATTAAAATTACGGCATGCGTTAAAATTTCACCATTAATTTTGATATTTCCATATATTAGTGAAACAATATTATACGTAGCACCAGATGTTTGACTTAAAATACGGTGAGTCCATCTCTTTGATTTTTGTTAGTGTTTGCTTCTACCTGTTTTTTTGGAAACACTAAATACCATTCTAAATTTGCCAAGGTGGTGGCTGTGGCAATAATAATGTACATGCTGTAATGCTTTCAATATCAAGTTTTGATTCAGTATTGGCCTAAGCTAAAACTGTGTTAGTTTATGATACAAATCAGCTGATTTATTTATAATATGTAACAACAGATATTTTAATTGAATTGTAATTCAGTAAGCATTTTCCTTGGTTTTTTAAGAAACACAAATTTTCTTTTTCAATGACAAACATAACAGTCTTTTTTATTATTTCTGTGACTTAAAAGATAACCGAGCAGTTGGCTAAAAGCTAAACATTTTTGATATGGACAACTACTAGGATACAACATTTTTAGTTTTGGAGAAAAAAAACACAGTTATGTTTGTCATGAAAAAAGCAAATTTGATTGTAAAGTTAGCGGTTTTCGAGGTATTTTACACTACACATTTTAAACGACCGCCATTTTACAATAAATGAAAAAGTTTTGGTTTTTTGCGCGTAGGTAAAAGATGTCATAACAAATAGTTCGACCACGAAGCTGAACCGCTGACGTGAGTTGAGCCAAGTTCCAAAATTAAGTTTATAGGACTATGTTTAAGGGCTTCAACCAGCAATTTGGGAAGTAGGTCTATTCACGACGGTGCTGAATAGCTGCAAAATGGTTCCGCCGTTCCGTATATTGGAATTATCTTCAACACACAAAGCATTGCGTGCTTCGCACGCCACTCCTCAAATTGGGAGTATCTTCAATACACAGTGCATTGCGTGCTTCGCAAGCCATTCCTCAAATTGGGAGTATCTTCAATACACAGTGCATTGCGTGCTTCGCACGCCACTCCTCAAATTGGGAGTATCTTCAATACACAGTGCATTGCGTGCTTCGCACGCCATTCCTCAAATTGGGAGTATCTTCAATACACAGTGCATACGCCACTCCTCAAATTGGGAGTATCTTCAATACACAGTGCATTGCGTGCTTTGCACGCCATTCCGACTGTTGGGAGTATCTTCAATACAAAATGCATTGTGTGCTTCACACGCAAACTCCACGGTAGAATCCGCAACATGGCTGAATAGCTGCAAAATGGTTCGCACGCCATTCCGCATATTTTGAGTATCTTCAATACACAAAGCATTGCGTGCTTCGCACGCCAACCCCCGTATTGGGAGTATTTCAATACACAATGCATTGCGTGCTTCGCACGCCAACCCCGCGGTAGGATCTACCACATGGCTTTGAACCGGGTACTTCTAGGGTATTTTACGTTTTGATTGATTTTGGGTAATAATTATATATATATATGTGTGTATATGTGTTCGCACTCTAGTGGCAGCATTTTAAGTACGATTTGGTTAAAATTTGGTTCACGTGTTGGTTGTCTACGTCGCTCGGACGAGTTTGTTAGCATAAAAAAATGCAACAATCGGAAGCACGTTTTTGTGACCGGAAGTAACTATTTTTTGAGATATTTGCTACGAGAATGAATTAGTTTTGGAGTTTTTTCTACAAATATAAATGCAGGATGTTATTTTGCACGTTTTGTTTTTTACGCGACCTTATAGCTCGCTTGGTTCACCCAAAATCGATCAAAATATAAAATACCGGTACCATAAAAGTACCCGGTCCAAAGCCATGTGGTGGATCCTAACGTGGGGTTGGCGTGCGAAGCATGCAATTCTTTGTGCATTGAAGATACTACCAATATTCGAATTGACCTGCGAAGCACGCAATGCATTGTGTATCGAAGATACCCCCAATATTCGGAATGGCGTGCGAATCACGCAATGCTTTGTGTATTAAAGATACTCAAAATATGCGGAATGGCGTGCGAACAATGTTGGAGCTAGTCAGCACCATCATGAATAGACCTATTTCCCAAATTGTTGGTTGAAACCCTAAAACATAGGCCTATAAACTTAATTTTGGAAATTCAGCTGCGTGGTCGAATTATTTTATTATTCCAGTGAGTCAACATTAGCTGTGAATGCATCCTTATGTAATGACTGTTATAGCGTTGGGTTTATTAGGGTTAGTGGCCTAGAATGCTGACAATAAATCTTAAATTGTAACCCATTACTAACTGCCGGACCTTGGTTATGATAGAAAATATAAAGCTAAACAGTCAAAGGAATGAGGCGATGTACAGAGTGTTCATATTTAAGTTGAATAGGTTAAAACAAATACGCTTATATAAAATTAGGGGAAACCCCTGCGTGATACGCACGCCAACGCCGTTAGAACCTTCTGTACATATAACATCATGTTATGTTTTCTTTACAATAAAATGGTAGGAGTAATGCTAACCCCAAAGGTAAGATGGTAAATAATGTTAAATGTTTAAATCAAATTAATTTTTATATTTTATAGTATCTAGTTATAATAAAGGTTAAAAGAACCTGCAAGGCTCGGGTCTGCGCTTTAATGAAAACCTAACCTAAAAGTGATAAATACAAATAATTGCTTCAAAGTTTGAAATCAGCTCTTAATGGAAATATTAGATCAAACAGCTGTTTCATCTCTTATTTTATTCAATTGGTTGCTACGGTAGTGAATGTAAATATGCAAATACATGTGTTAGTTCAGTCTAGGCCTAAGATTTTTTCCGACTAAATTTACAAAATATTAAGATATCTCTTATATAAAATGCAATGTCCTGACTGACGATCAACGCAGAGCCGATTCTATTAAAGCTAGAGACTTGAAATTTGGAAGGTACATCCGTCCAATAATGTAGAGGCGTGCTAAGAAAGGATTTTGCAAAATTTTGAATTTAAAGGGTAGAAAATGCGAAAATTCATCCCTCCCATAAGCAGCCATATAAAAGATAAAACAGCTGATTCGTATTTATTAATGTGTTATTCTGGTTACTATGGTGATAATTCCAAACTCTTTCAAAAAAAGTGTGTTGATTTTATAATAATAGGCCTAACCTAAAATTGTGTTAAACCTTTGGTCCAAATAAGCTGTTTTATTTATAATGTGTAACAATAATATAATGTTAAATTGTAATATTAGATGTTTGAATTATTATATTTCATAGGTTTTAAAGGCCTAACCTAAAATTGTATTAAACTTTTGATTCAAATCAGTTGTAGTTGTTTTATTAATTATGTGTAACACACATTAGGCCTATGTTGAATTACACGGGATACAAATTACAGGATGTTGAATTACACGGGATACGAATTACAGGCTTTCAAAGTTTCAAATTAAGCAATAGCGAAGCATTGCCGGGTCCACTAGTATTCCCATAATATGACGGAAGCAGACTTTCAAGAGGAACTCAAAACAAGTAATGGTTGCAACGTTTCAATTGTAGATAGATTGCTCAAGAAACAAAACAGGAAACACAAAGTTAAAGAATTGTCACAAAGAAAGAAAGACAAATTTATGGTGTTTAATTACTACAAGCCGCTTGAACACACGGTTGGATATCCTCAACAGACTCCTACAAGGTCGCTTGTAAAACAAAAACAAATAATTTGAAGGTATAACAAATAATATTTGTTTTGAGGTATAGTAAACTGTATATAAATACAGCATTTTATCAACAAAATATTCGCTTATACTAATTTAAAGAAGAGATACCTATTCGTTTAGCTACGGAAACATTCGTACATCTTCGTATAACGTATAAACATATTCGATTATTACTTTCTTCACTATAATATTAGTAACTTGTAAATTATTTTATCTATTAATATGAAATAAAAAGCAATTAAAAGATATTATTGTTATCTTTCTTTAAATATTTAATAACGTATATAAATACAAAATTTTAACAAATAGGCCTACAATTTTATAATCCTTATAATTATTGTACACATGTACCGGGTTAAAAATCCCCGTCAGTATAGTTAGGTAGGTCTAGATAAAGTCTGTTGTTTTAGTATTTTATATAAATGATGTATTTCTGATGTGTATCTAATTAATCTGCCTGTGATTTTTCACGTGGTCTTACTAGTCTTACTATAAAATATTAACTGATCAGCTATTTCTACAATCCAAACTACTTACGCCCCCGAAACTAAGCCAGATTGACTTACCACGGTAATAACAACCCAAATATAATTGCCCAATTTACTAACTAATCATAGGTTATTGAAAGGATCATCTGTCTTGTCAAAGTTGAACGTAGCCGTTCCGGTGATCTATGATGAGGAGTACCGGAATGCACCCTGTACAGCAGCACTATCATTCTGTAATGGACGCCTATTAATCAATCTGACCATAGAATGACGGTAATGCAGAGCTAAATGGCTTACCTTAGGCTGGATGACGTCACTGGCTTCAATTATTTAGTAAAATTGGATTGTTTCCCGAAGCAACGCAGTGGGCTGTACTGATGATAGCGTTAGGCTGTGCGTTACATTTCCTCTATGCTCACACTTTGCTGTGGACAAATAAAATATGTAAATCGTTTATAAGGATTACGATAAGCATAATTGTTTTAACGGATTTAATTTTATATCAAAACTAGAAAAGAAATTTTATTCGAATATTACAGAATTATTCGAATAAACTGTTCCGCGAATTATTAATCAAATTCAATTCGAATAACTACTCAATCGAATAGAAACGATATGAAACTATGCAATTGTTTTGGAAGACATTCAATTCAAATAGTTTGTTTTGTATAGTTTTAGAAATACTAGAATATTTTGTTAACAGTTTGCATTTAACTCATTATTTTAATTCGGTGTAAAGTCCGAAATTTTTTTTTGTTTTATAAGCATTTCCTAAGCTACCTATATAAATAAATGTCCATGAACAAATTATTCTTATAAGCATTACTAAAATACGAATATATACATACAAGCAAATATTCTTGATTCCGACTAAATATGTCTGAATAAAATACAGGATGTCCCTTAAGTAAAGTGAAAAACTTCAGGAAATGTTTCTATGAAACAAAATAAAGTGAAAATCAAGAATTCATTTTTTCCACAAAAGCTTCGTTCACCAGATATCCACCATTTTGTTTTTTGTAAATTCATATCTAGAGAATGGTTTGACCAATTGAATTCAAACTTTACATGGTTTAACCTAACAATGATCTATTTTAAGATAAATAAGTAATTATATCTAACTATGCGTTTCAAAATGGCGGCCGTTTGAAAAATTCAAACCTAAGTTACCCAAAAACCGTACATTTTAATAAAACATTTCAAGAAATACTTTTTGTAGCCCTTTAAATCCTTATCGGATGGTGTAGGCCTAATTATCGAAACAATCTGATGAAGGATAATAGTTAAGTTGAAAATAATAACAACATACGTACCCACAATATTCTTGTGTTTACTGTGTGGAAGCTGGGTTGAAGAAACCAATTATTACACATAACTTAATTATTATCCTTCATCTGATCATTTTGACAGTTACATAATCCGATAGGGAATTTTGAAAGCACTACAAAAAAGGTATCTTGCAATTTTCTGTTAAAATGTCTGTTTTGGGATAATTTAGGTTTAAAATTTTCAAACAGCCACCATTTTGAAACGCATAATTGGATATAATCGTTATTTATTTTTCTTAAAATACAGGGTGTATCAGAGCGGGTGGCCGGCTTGTATAGCATTGAAACGAGTATACTTAGACATTTAGTTTAAACTGATAACCCCAAGGAATTCAGGAAAAATATTTTCAACCCTCTAAAATGCCCCAAAAGGGTATTTTTTGGGGGTGGGGGTTGTTTTTTTTTTTAAATTTTCAAATGTAAAGGTAAGTCGTGTTGTACCTCATTTTAAAGGTCTCGGTACACTGATAATTAAAAAAAAAATTTCATTTATATTGCACCGTCAATACAGGGTGGCCCGAAACATCATAAAAACTTAAGTTTACATATCTTTTTACATCTGACATAATTTTTTTTAACAGCTACAATTTTTAAAGTAGATTGACAAAGATGTGACCTTTCAAACAATACCTAATTTTGGTAGGTTTTCTCACATTTTTAGCAGGTTTCAAAATTTACAACTTTTAGAAGTTTAAAAAGTCAATATCTCAAAATTTTCAAATTGCAATGTGGGTCATCTTACATATCAAATTGAAGCCCTTACAATTATCAACATTTTTTATATTTTAATTTTTTTCATTTCTCTATTGGCTTAAAATTTACAGAAAAATATTGTAAAAAATACAGGCTTAAACTGTATATGTGTGATTATTCAAATTGAAGGGTAAATTTCAAAAGGATTGCTGGTGGTAAGTCTTCAGAACAAAATAGTTACTATGAAGTTATTAATAATTTAGAAATATTATGGGCTGTCGGTCAATTGTGGATGTTGTAAGCAACTACCAAGAAATTATACTTTAATTTTTTTGCCAGCAACACGGTTATTATATCCTTTGATGTTCAGGAAAAAAGAAATTTTGTCCTTAAATAAAACACGTTTTTATTTTTACTCAAGTTTTATATAATTAACGGTTTTAAGGAAATTTAACATTAAACATTTTAAACAGCAGGCATTTTGAAAATTCACAATACATTGTTTCGCTTTTTACCTGGCAAAACATGACATAAATAAGTAGGCTACACGAAATTTCATCTCACTATCTTATCTACTTTCGAAAATATTCAGTTTTCTTTTAAATAAATAAAAGTCGGATGAATGGGAAACGAAAAATGTTGCAACTTTTAATTATTTTTACATAAAAAACAATTTTACAAAGCTCCGGGACACTCTCTATAGTGTATTGATTATTTGTTGTCACTAAATAGACATAGAATAGTTCATCCCTTTACACGCCCCCCCATTCAGTATTTGTTACAGTATGGCATGTTTATATGTTCTTTCAGAAGTTTTCCGGATATCTGTGCCTCGGGTTCGATACATTTCAATAACACAAGTCCCGTTACAGTGGGGGATAAGTGCATCTCCGGGATTTAGGAATAGGCAAATGCAACGTGAAGAGCCCCGCCATCCCTCGAGACATCCATTCATTTTTATGGAAATGCGTGAGGTCGTATATTTAATTTTCTCTAAACATTTATTCAACGTCTACCTTTTGCCCCTGACATTGAACTTGAGAACACGTACAGTAGACCCTATTGACTGAAATATTGAAAGTATGTTTTTCTCTGTGCGTTTGGCATGATCATCGTTTATGATGATTGTTCAACGGGCAAATGATAATATAGTATAGCCTACTATAATTTGGCTCTGAGGGTCACCATATCCCAGTAACGTGATGATGGTAGTTTTGAAAATGGCTTTGAACAAATTGAGTAGAAGCAGAAGGGGTTGCAGTTAAAGTGGTTGTAGTTGATAAAATACTTCTTAAAATTACTTGGAAAAGTGCTTAACACATAATTTTTGGTTGGAGGTCTCTATCCAAAATGGCAGCTTGTCAAAGTTTTGAATACAACTCATTCTTGAAACCTGGCGTCTAAAACTTTTGGAGTTTTACACCTTTGGTGACTTAAAAACTGAAACGAATCTTGAAGAATTGATATAAAATGAAGAAGTGGTCTCTTTTGGTAATATTTAAAATTTTGAGAACCCGCAAAAATGGGGGATTTAGGGGGCAACTCAAAATTTTCTAATGTAAACCCCTCATGGAAGAAATCCATCGGCGTAAGGTCTGGAGAACGTGCAGGCCATTCGATCAGACCGTGCATAGCAATTGCTTTAAAATGAGGGGTCACTCAAAAGTGGTTTAACATTAGAAAATTTTGAATTGCAACCAAATCCCCCCTTTTTTGCGGGTTCTCAAAATTTTAAATATTACCAAAAGATACCACTTCTTCGTTTAATATCATGTCTTCAATAGTCGTTTTAATTTTTTAAGTCATCACAGGTGAAATTAAAACTCCAAAAGTCTTAGACGCCAGGTTTCAAGAAAGAGTTGTGTTCAAAACTTTGACAAGCTGCCATTTTGGATAGAAACACGTTAGAGGTCTCCAACCTCCACCATTCGTCTATTTTTTAAAGCTCTTTAAAATTTGTTTTTTTACGCGACCTTATAGCTCACTTGGTTCCCCCAAAATCGATCTAAACGTAAAATACCAAAGAAGTACCCGGTTCAAAGCCATGTGGTGGATTCTACAGCGGAGTTGGCGTGCGATGCACGCAATGCATTGTGTATTGAAGACACTCCCAATATGCGAAATGGCGTGCGAAGCACGCAATGCATTGTTTATTGAAGATACTCTAAATATGCGGAATGGCGTGCGAAGCACGCAATGCAGCGTGTATCGAAGATATTCGTTCGGAATGGCGTGCGAAGCACGCAATCAATGCTTTGTGTATTGAAGATACTTCCAATATGCGGAATGGCGTGCGAAACATTTTGCAGCTACTTCAGCACCGTCGTGAATAGACCTATTTTCCAAATTGTTGGTTGAAACCCTAAAACATAGGTCTATAAACTTAATTTTTTAAATTTTCTCAACTCACGTCAGCGGTTCAGCTGCGTGGTCGAATTATTGATACCTACGAGCGAAGCCTCATCCCACAATCATGTCCTACGCTACGCCTATAATAGTTGTGAATCAGTGTAATAAGTAATTGTACAAGAAGGATCGCAATTTTCAGCTAATTTTAATATTCCCCATTTAATTTATAAACAACAAAAGATCTGTTTGACACACGTTTTCTGTAGACCGGTTTTTATTTCTGCAAACTATTGAACCTTAGTTGCTGTAAATCTACGTACACACTCTCGGCAAAGCAAGCTCACATCAGCCTTGCCAAACCAGAGGTTGTCAAGACTTTGCTGGCAGGTTCAGCACTTCCAACGCGCATTGGCTCTGCACAGTCAAAATTTTTTAAAGAAGGTGAGAATTGGAATGTTGTATTGTTTAATGTGTGTGTTTGTGTGATTGGATGGATATTTTGTAAGTGTTGAATGTGTGGGCGTTGTTAGACTTGGGTACCGCGACGGACGTCTCTTAGTAGGTGCAGCTAGTCTGCACCCTCCGTGCGGGGGGTTTTCTTAGTTATAACAATAAATAGTTACATATTATGTTCATTGGTCTTGGGACAGTAAGTATATTAGGGGGATACCTGTGATAAATGCTTAATGTGTTATCATGTTGAATTGCTATTTGAATTTTGAGTGAAGGACAACTTGTGCTAATGTGCTAATTTGTTAACGTGCTAAATTGCGCAAGATAACAGGGGGCGCACGGCCGAGAGAAAAAAATATCTAGAAATAAAAATAAATAGCCATAACTTAACATATTTTTTGAATTGATTACAAAAAAATCATTCTGATTTTGAAGTTTATTGGAACAAATAATTGTTGGTAAAGTTAAAATATTTTTCAACATTACGCATCAACTTCGTTACAACATAGATCTCAAACACGGGAGAACTGGCTGTAGGGATGTTGTCGAGATGTGTTTCTGAGATTAGACCTATTTTATAATGTATTACAGAGATTTTTATTTATTTGCCAAGTTATTTTATAGCAATGGCCATGCTTTGTTGCGGGAATGCGCTGCGGGTTGGATCGTTTTGTTTCAGTCCCACAAAAGTGAGCACACTATTTTATACATAAAATTATTAAAAGTGTTTTAAGACGGCATTTTGTTAAGCCCAGAACAAAGTAAATTACTCAAAAAACTTGCAATGATAAAATTGCATCGTGGAGTGGTGTTTAAGCAATTAACATATAGGCCTGATATAATTTTTTAATAAAGGTTTTTGGGGAAGTAACTTTAATCAGACTAGGGGGCGGAAAAAATTATTAGGCCTAGGGGGCGCCAAAATGCTAAATCCGGCCCTGACTTAAGGCTACTTTTTTCTATTATACTTGCATTTCTGTTGCCATAGGTCAGCTGAGGGTCGAATAGTAAATTTGCGCCGAAACTGTAATACCCTACGCACTTTATAATTTGTGAATTATACTTTAGATAAAATTAGGCCTCATTTTCTGCATGTTTTGGAAACATATTTTGCGTTTTCGTGATCTAGGCTAAAGTTTAGAATACGCCTTCTTACCGTGCTTTAGTTTTTAAAAGAGATTTTTCCGTACTTAATAAATAATGTATATATTACATTTGTGTACATTTATAACAAGATTAGGGCCTCTTTTTGGTTCCTTTTTGCAAACATATTTGTGCAAACAAAATCAAATACACAGTAATTTTCTCTGTACTTTTCTGAACACGAAAATATATGTCAAACTTCGTCGGATTCTCGAAAATTAAAGATAGGAGAAGATGTTTATTTTCCTTGCCCCATCGTTTCCTCAATTTATTCCGAATTCTTTTCATGGATTCGAAATTATTATTATTTTCCATCGCAAAGAAACAGGTAAAACACAATTGTAACAAACAACCTGTTGTTGATTCAAGCTGAAAACCTCAAATTACCTTCCCCAAGAATTTTACGACGTTAACACTGGTTTAGCAGACCCCAGACCGTGCTAAAGTCGAATGTGCTATCAACTCTAAATAGCACACTTCTGTCAAACGAGTTTCTCGATTTTAACACTTAACACGTTTAACATACTTAGCACAGGTTGCATTATCTGAACTTTTAATTTGATAAAAACGTTACGTTGAAATAGGGTATTTTTCGTTGTAAAAATATTAAACATTTTCCGAAGACCCCTCTTCCCTGATCTTAACAAGATTTAGTTTTACAAGGACGTAGTCACGAAATACTTAACTCTTGGTTTTACACCCTCTGTAAACAGTTCTGGCTGAATTGACAACGAAAAGTCGTGTCTCGCGCCTACATCTACACGTATGTCCGACAATTAGCGGCTCCGGACGCCATGTTGTTTGTATTGTATGAAGCTATATATAGATCTGTTATGTAGTTAATGGCCGTGTTAGTTTGGTAAAGGGCAAATAGCTGAGCAATGTGAAGCGTACATTATAAAGACTTACACTGGATGTGAACATGCAACCATGTTACGTACTTGAGAGAGTGTGTACATAGATTTACAGCAACTATGGTTCAATAGTTTGCAGAAATAAAAACCGGTCTACAGAAAACGTGTGTCAAACAGAGCTGTTGTTATATGGGGAACTTAGATGAAAACTGCGATCCTTCTTGTACAATTATTTATTATACCGATTCACAACTATTATAGGCGTAGCGTAGGACAGGATTGTGGGATGAGGCTTCGCTTGTAGATATCAATAATTCGACCACGCAGCTGAACGGCTGACGTGAGTTGAGCAAATTTCCAAAATAAAGTTTAAAGGCCTATGTTTTAGGGTTTCAACCAACAATTTGGGAAATAGGTCTATTCACGACGGTGCTGAACAGCTGCAAAATGGTTCGCAAGCCATTCCGCATATTGGGAGGAGTATCTTCAATACACAAAGCATTGCGAGCTTCGCACGCCAACCCCCGTATTGGGAGTATCTCCAACACAAAAAGTATTGCGTGCTTCGCACGCCAACCTCACGGTAGAATCCACCGCATGGCTTTGAAACGGGTGCTTCTATAGTATTTTACGTTTTGATCGATTTTGGGGGAACCGAGTGAGCTATAAGGTCGCGTAAAAAAACAATATGTGCAGAATAACATTCTACAATTATATGTGTAGAAAAAACTCAAAAATAAATTCATTCTCGTAGGAAAAATCTATAGAAATAGTTACTTCCGGGCAAGAAACGTACTTCCGGTTGTTGGATTTTTTGGCTAAATCACTCGTCCGAGCGACGTAGACAACCGACATGTGTACCAAATTTGAACCAAATCGGACTTAAAATGTGGCCGCTAGAGTGCGAACACAAATATACATATATATAAATATATATTATTTTTAACGACACCACAAAACGTGTTCTGGGGACCATGATCTTTTTTCATTTGCTACTCCCGCTTGGGTCTTACCATAAGGGCCACTGCAATAGCTCATTTATTCCTATGGAAATTGGCTAAATAACAGGAATATGAAAGAAATATTACCATTACACGGTATTCAAAAAACGATTTCAGATTTCCCAAAAACGCAAAGTGAGTTTTGTTCAACTCGATCTGTTTCCTTTTAGGCCTACATGCCTACATGATTAGCTTTGCCTCAGTGACCAAGTGTTACTCCAGTGTATTAGTCATAATTCTCGAACGAACTTGAAAATTTAAGGGTCTGCTGTAGTGGCAGCCATCTTGAATTTTTATCCCATAAGAGCAATGTTAAATTTCAAACCATTTATTTCGTTTATTTTTTATCATAAAATTGTTTGCAAGGTCTCATTTTAAGCACAATCACAATACGCATCCGTCTTGCAATTAAATTTTTTCTAAAATGCTTTTGATTTTGTCATTTTGTAAGTACAAAGTTTGAATTATTTTCCTAACACAATAAGAAATTAATAACGAAAAATAATTTGCAAGAAGGATATGAAATTTTATAAAGAATATTCAGTTTTTTTTTCAACGCTCAATTACAAAAGATAGACTTATAAAATGGTATGAAATGAGGCAATGTCAGCGCAAGAAATTGCACTGTTTAGATAGGGATATAGTGAGAGGCGTTTGCGTTTCGGTGGATTTCTCGTTTACTGGAGCAGACCCTTAAGGGTCTGCTGTAGTTGGCGGCCATCTTGGATTTTTATCCCATACATTTCAAACCATTTATTTCGTTTACTTTTTATCATAAAATTGTTTGCAAGGTCTCATTTTAAGCACAGTCACAATACGCATCCGTCTTGAAATTTAAATTTTTTTAAAAGCCTTTGATTTGTTATGTAATTGACATTTTTTAAGTACAAAGTTTAAATTTTTTTCCTAACACAATAAAAAATTAACAATGAAAAATAATTTGCAAGCCGGATCCGAAATTTTATAAAGAATATTCAGTGTTTTTTTTCAACACTCAATTACAAAAGATAGACTTTTAAAATGGTTTGAAATGAGGCAATGTCAAAGCGTTCAGATGCAAGAAATTGCACTGTTTAGATAGGGATACAGTGAGAAGCGGTTGCGTTTCCGGTTGCTTTCTCGTTTACTGGAGCAGACCCTTAAGTTTTTCTGTGGATTTAAATTCTATGAGTACATTTAACCTAACCTTATTGGCTACACAAAATATTTGACCTCCTAGACGCAAATGCAATTTTGAAATGCAATTGTTTATTCTTCCTACTTAAAACCTAGTATAACATGTGCCAAGTTTCCGGTCTCCAACTTCATAGCAAATGCACAAACTATCAGCGAATTTCCATAGGAAATATGAGCTATTGCAGTGAGACCCTTATGGTGAGACCTAAGGTCGGGAGTAGTAAATGAGCACCGATCTTGATCCCCGGAACACGTTTTGGGGTGTCGTGAAAACTTCATATCGTATATGTACATACCAGGTGTCTTAAAAGTCCTCCCCTCTTTAACTTTTTTAAACAAATATCATTTGGCGAACGTTACTAACTTAGCCCAAAGTATATTTTGAAGCAATCGGAAATTTTCAGTGTCTCCTAAAAATGGGGGATTTTGGCGGCAACTCTAAATTTTTAAATGGGAAGTATGGTCGTGTGATACCTCATTTTATAGGTCTATTTAAGACTAGGAAAATTACATAAAGAAAATAAATACCTGACCACCCCAAAAAAAAAAATGGCGGCCCTAAACGTGTTGAAATAAATCGACATAAATTTGCTAATATCTCGAAAAGGAAGAGTTTTTAGAAAAAATTTCAAGAGACAAAAATGTTTATTTCAAAGTGCTTGACCTAAAAAATTGCTTCCAAATCGATTTCGAAAATTTTAAGTCGACTCCTACATCTTAGAAAATTTTGTAAAAAATAAAACGGCCGAGTTTGTACGCTGCGAACGAAGCCAATCTGACCATAGCCAGAGGACGCAAGGTCGAGCCTGAGGTTATTCCGCTGGAGGGTTAGGTGCAAACAAACTTGATTAGTATATTTTGACACAGGCTATTCAGCTTTTTCGTGAGTATAAAAATTTCCCAAATGGTTGGTTGAAGCCCTAAAATATAAAAATTTAATTTTGGAAATTCTTTAAACTTACGTCAGCGGTTCAGCTACGTGATCAAATTATTATTTATTTGTAAGGTTAATTTATTATTATTTATTCCACTTCACCCCTTAGTTAAGTTAAGTATAATAATTAGTTTGTTCAACCCGGCATTCTATACCAACACAGTAAATACTGCAATATTGTATGTACATTTGCTGTCATTTTATTTAACTTAGCTACTGTATTATCCTTCTTCCGATTGTTTGGACAGTCCGATAGGGAGTCAAAAGGGCTACAAAAAAGGAGTCGTGACATTTTTCGTTAAAATGTACGGTTTTTAATTAATTTAGGTTTGAAGTATTCAAACAGCCGCCATTTTGAAAATAAACATTGTAAAAAATATTTTAAAAATCCTGAAATTAGGTTTTTGGGTCATAAAGCTATGTACCAAATTTCAATTTATTAAAAAGAGTCGTACTCAAATTAAAAATTGTTTTGTGAAAAAAACAAAACGGAGGCTGTACGGGTAGGCCTAACTGTTGAGTTTTGAAAATGTTTAACATATTTTTTTTTGTTCTTTGGTCCAGGAATAATAACTGAAAAGGTCGGAAGAGAGTTCGGGGACACCCTGTATACATATACAGAGTGGGTAGAACGGCTCGCAAACTATTTTGTAAATGTATCAACCTGGTATAGGATTAAACCAACGACTAAGCTTTATTATTTCAGAATAGATCTACAAACGCCAAAACAATATTTATTTTAGACTACCTGTGCCTGCGAACCGCGTTAAAGTGTATTATCTTCGCACCCTGCCAAAACTGTACCCTTGTTCACCGTGGCAATAAATTGCAAAAGCCAGGTGCGTTTAAAAAAATGCATTGTAGGCGATTGGTATGCAATAAAATGTCACGTGTATTAAATTCCTGATCAATTAAGACCGCTACAACCACATCAGTAACGAGGGCATTGCACGTTACACGATGTTCTGCTACAATTTTGTCCCGACGACTTCCAGGCGCGTTTATGCAATGTTGATACACACTGTCAGTTTGGGTTTTGCATACACAACGCCATTAGCAACAACGTATTTGCTCGATATGCACTTTAAAATTGCCTTTTTAAATGTAACATTGCTTTTGTATAAAGAAATGGTGTTTTCGGTGCTCTTTCTTCTGGGTCACCTTTTTGTAATTGCATACAGTCCTTTTGACGTGGCGTCGAAGAGTGAATATCTTAATTTTGAATCATTGCTGAAGTAATTCGAAGCTACAGCAACTTTAAGTAACGTCAGTACAATATTAAAAAAATGTGGGTTTCGCCCTATTGGAGAAATGGTCGAAGGTATGTACATCGTGGCGTCGGGTACGTAGTATTCCATATTTGAATAATTTCTGTATCCCAAATTTTTCCAAAAAATTGTTTTTCAGAGACAAAGCAGTTAGAAGAAATTGTCTGTTTATATAATATTGGTAAAATTTTGCTAACAATCTACAAAATTAATTAATTCCTCAAAAAATATTTTTTAAATTATAATTTAAAATGCACGAGTGGCTATCCCCAAAGCGGGCTATTGCCTTTAGGGGACCCGGGTGTTTTTATTTGTTTTGTTTTTTTTTCTCTTCCAGATTAATGTGGGTTTTTTCTTTGCACTGTATTATATTTTTTTAACTATTAAGTCAATGTGTTTTTACTTTGAGTTTAAATCAGAAAATGTTATTGTAATAAGCTGTGTATATTAGTTTTGTGTATGGGTGTGTAAGTGCGATTAGGCGAAAGTGTTTATATTTAAGAATATGATACAAGTCAAGGTTCACTTTATGTCTGTTGTTAAATTTTGTTTTTTCTCTCCTGGTTTCTAATGTATAAAATAGCTTTAATAGATGTGTTGATATTTTGTATATGTATTGCTTCTGGAGGGAGTTATAAATAAAAACAAAAATAAATAAATAAATAATTATCAGTATCATAACACACAAAAAAAGAAGAATTTGGCACTACTTTCTGCTGTTTCCGACGACCTAAATGTGGCTAAAAAAATTAAACCAACTGATAATATAAATCATTTATCTTTTCTTCACATTTTTATCACGATTAATATTATTTTTTTACTAAACATAGGCATACAACTAAAATCAGAAACCTAAAAGTGTGAGGATTATTAAAAAAATGTTTTGAATCTTGGAGGTTTATCATTTTGGAATAGGATTACTTTTTTTTAAATAATAATTCTACTCTTCAGAACGGTGGTAACTGTCAGCCGATGGTTATTTTGCGAAGAAATTTGCATCATAACTCGAAAACAGCCACTTATAACACGTAAAGTAAATTTTTTTTAAATATTGTCAGGTTATTGGTATTAGTACAGATGAGCGCCACCAATTTTAATAGAAATTCACAAAACTTAATCTTTTCCGTATAATATATAAAGAAAATGTGCACGTCTATGATGGCAGGAAACCCAAAACAATAACAATCTAATGCAGAACAAACAGCAAAACCAAAACTTGTAAGGTGAATTTACATAGGCAATTGTCGACCATTGTTAAAGTGATTTAACAGCTTTGACGGATTTTGTTGGAAGCAATAAGTGAAACCAACATAATATATATGTTTAGACACTAAAAACAGAGCATCAGGTAAAAACCTTTTTTTTTAGAAAACTGAGAAGTGTTACCAACTTATATATGTTTACAAACTGGAAATATACTGTGACTAGAGGAACTACTTAAGACCATTTTTAAGGGTTGCAATTCTGTTATACAAAACAAAGTAATTGGTAATAGTAGAAAAATAATGTACCTTATTTGTGCTGTACCAATTTATATAATATGTTTACAAACTGGAAACGTACTGTGACTACAGACTGTAAGTAAATACTCCAGGCTATATTTTTTTAGTGGTTGCAATTCTGTTATACAAAACAAAGTAATTGGTAATAGTAGAAAATAATTTACCTTATTTGTGCGGTACCAACTTATATAATATGTTTACAAACTGGAAACGTACTGTGACTAGAGACTGTAAGTAAATACTTCAGGCTATATTTTTTTAGGGGTTGCAATTCTGTTATACAAAGCAACTTAATCGCATTTATAGACAAAATATAATAATTTATACTTTCACATTTTAACACAATAATGATCCCAAAACACGATAAAAAAAGTAGCTATAATCAAAATTTTTGATAATTAATCTCTATTCATTATTAGTAAAAATGCAGTATTAAAAAAAATTACTTTCTTTAGATAAAATTTGAATATTTAGATGTATTTTAGAAAAACTTTTAGAAACATTTAGAATATATCTAAATATTTAAAATGTTTATTAATTTTATTTCTGCGTACTAAACATCCTCAAATACAATACAGTTTACCAAAAAACACCCCGGCTTGACAATTTTACTGTGTTTAACCCTATTAATATACTTTACAAGCCACGCCCACTCTTCAAGATCATATGTCTTGATGTAATGACAAGTGTCACTCCTCTACGCTTCTCAAGTTTCTATTGTTATTGTATTAATGTTGAGTGTTATAGTTCCTGTACAAGTTATGTCGATGCCTTAATTGAAATATACGTCAGTGATCTAAGAGAAATACTAAAGTTTAAAACAATTAAATTTAAATACCAATACTACTGCATTTTCTGTTATACACTTAAATACGCTGTGGAAGGCATACACAAATTGTTTAAATACGCATCAACTATATCACAGGATTCGTAATTAAATGTTTTACTAATTTACCATAAAAAAGTTCAATACGTACAGTTATTTATTTACAAAGCAATTAAAATAAAATAAATAGCTTTTATACCGAAATGGGTGCGCAGTAGACCGTTTATCGATGTGAAGGAGAGGGAAGGAGGAAGAGGGTATACGTAACTGTGCTAATGAGGGATCTTCTAACTGGGATTTGTCCCTGGGAGATACCCTAAAACTCTGGGAAGGAGACAATGTGAGGTAAGTTGGGAAAAAGACATCCTCAAGACCCAGATTGCAGTGGTTTATTTCCCTCGCTGCTCAGAGGACTCCAATGAGAGTTTCCTGGATTTCGTGGAGGCCCAAAATGAGGGACTCAACGTAATAACTGGAGAATGATCAGGAGGACTGTAAAGGGGGGACAGGTCGGCTGACAGTACCAAGATGCTTGGTTTCTGCATTGCTTGAAATTTGCAAACAAGGCCCAGATAGTGTATACTTTGATTGATAGATTGGCCTCATTAGGTTACATTAGAATTTCTGCTTCGTATACATTTGAGTTGTCACATATAGAAATGATAAACATATATACAGAATACAAATAAATACACACATACACATAATACACATATAATACAAGTAATAAAAATAAGACATATATAACTATATTAACAACTAGCTGGCCCGATCCGGCTTTGCATGGATAGATATATCAAAGTTAAATGTATATATTATATCAATAAATATATTACACTATGTATTTCTTATGGGGATTTTTATTAACTTTGAACCCCCAAACCATCCCTAAACTTTCGATTTTTTTTAAAACCCTTTCTTAGCCAGCACCTAGGGCCCTAGAGGAAGCTACATACCAAATTTCACTCCAATCCGTTCAGTAGTTCTAGATAAATCGTGATTTAGTAACTTAGAACGCCCCCCAAACCCCCCTAAAATTTCGATTTTTTTTAAACCTTTCTTAGTGAGCACCTATGGCCCTAGAGGAAGCTACATAAAATTTCGTTCCAATCCATTCAGTAGTTTTTGAGAAATCATGATTCAGTAACTTCGACCCCCCAAACCCCCTAAAATTTTGAATGTTTTGAAAACCTTTCTTAGAGAGCACCTAGGGCCCTAGAGGAAGCTACATACCAAATGTCATTCCAATCCGTTAGGTGTTTTTTTTTTTTTAGTAACTTTGACCGACCCAATTCTTCCCTAAAATTTCGACATTTTTGAAAACCTTTCTTAGAGAGCACCTACGTCCCTAGAAGAAGCTACATACCAAATTTCACTCCAATCCGTTCAGTAGTTCTAGAGAAATCGTGATTTAGTAACTTTGACCCCCCCAAACTCCCCTAAAATTTCGAATTTTTTGAAAACCTTTCTTAGTGAGCACCTATGGCCCTATAGGAAGCTACATAAAATTTCATTCCAATCCGTTCAGTAGTTTTTGAGAAATCGTGATTTAGTAACTTTGCCCCCCCCCCAAACCTCCCTAAGATTTCAAATTTTTTGAAAACCTTACTTAGAGAGCATCTACGGCCCTAGAGGAAACTACATACCAAATTTCACTCCAATCTGTTCAGTAGTTTTAGGGAAATCGTGATTTAGTAACTTTGACCTCCCCAAACCCCCCTAAAATTTCGAAAAATCGTGACCAGCGAGTCAGTGGATTTGGCTTTTATATATATAGATTTCAAATCAATCATACAGTAATAATAACATAAAACAACTATAAAATCTAATCAAAGCTTCAGGTACTCCTCCACCGAGTAAAATGCCCGTTTTACAAGTAAGGCCTTAAGTTTATTTTTAAAGGTTTTAATGCAAGGTACTTTCTTTAAATAGTCTGGCAACCTGTTGTACAAATTTGAGACCAGAATAGGGCACCCCCACCTCGAACAACTTTAATCTATGTACTGGGTATTGAAGCATTTGCCGTCTCATGGAATATCCATGTTTATACTGATCGTCACCCATATAATTATGTACTTCTAAAAAAGAGCAAGTCATTCAGGATGTATATACAGGCAAGAGTTACAAATTTTAATTTCGTAAATGAATTTCTGCAAGATTGCCTACTTTTTAAATTACAAATTATTCTTATAATTCTCTTTTGGATAGAAAAATTGTTTCCAGACTCTACAGAGTTGGCCCAAAGAGCAACTCCATATTTGAGGTGAGAGTACACATATGCAAAATATACTGTTTTAATTGTATCCGGACTGGAAATACGTGAAATAGTACATAGTGCAAAACAAACTGAATTAAGTTTATTTGAGATAAAGATAATATGTGATTTCCAGTTTATGCTTTCATCAATTACCACTCCCAGAAATTTTAACGAGTCTGTACTTGGTTCTAAATGATTGATTGAAATTTTGTCTTTTAATTGTTTACAACTGCATCAACTGAGTTTTATTTTTATTCAGTTTTAGACCATTTGCCAAAAACCAATTTTCTGCCATAATCAGTAATAAAGTAACCGATTTTTCTAGATTAATATTATTCCCAAAAACTATTAAATGGTGTCATAAGCAAACAGGCCAGTTTTTGCTTCCCCAATATTATAAGGCAGGTCATTTATGTAGACAAAAAACAGTAAAGGACCCAATATTGATCCCTGGGGCACACCTCGAGAATTTATTTCCCAAGAAGAGCAGTGCAATCCATAAGAGTCTGTATAGACCACTCTTTGCTTTCTACATGTTAAGTATGACCGCAACCAATCATTTGCCTTTCCACGAATACCATAATAATTAAGCTTATAAATGAGAACTGTATGGTCGACACAATCAAACGCCTTTGAGAGGTCACACATTTATAAATGCTACATGCGTTCTTATCCGGCGAGCGAGTTTATGACATCTAGTATATTATATATAGAAGATTCTGTAGATATGCCTTTCCGGTATCAAAACTGGCTCTCTGTTAGAACGTTAAATTTATAAAAAATTTCAAAATTCTGCTCAGAACTACTCTTTCAAAAATTTTAGACTTTAAGGTTATGTTTGCAACTTCGATCGAACTAACTTATATTCAGGAAGACCCTATTCAAGTTCAATTTTGGGAGAAAATCCGTTAACGGTAAAAGTTTTAACATTTTTAACACTCTCGCAACAAATTAAGTATGGACAACTATTGCAAAATTGTATAGCAGTAAACTTTTGTAATATTTAAAGGAGTGATTGTTATTCATTTTATTCCGCATCACGTCAGAAATACCTTTTCGTGACATGATCGCAGTTGTAGGTATAAAGAGAAAAGATATTGTCACTTTAAATGTTGAAAATAAAGTAGGATCAGTTAGTAAAGCAGTACTGTATATCCAATATAAGTTTTAACACGAGGGATTGTTAAACATTTCTCTTGTATTGAATTTAAATAATATTTCAGTTTCTTATCGAAAGATTTTACATTCTTTCAAGTACCATAATGTATACGTACATAAAAGGTGGATACAAAATCAGGCCATCTTTAAAACATCTAATAGAAACGCTAATTCTGTATTACTTTTGTATTCTATGCGTATTTTTGAAAATAGTAATTTTCGTGCAACCGGACTCGAAATGTACATTTTTGATTATCTCTTGCTCCTTGCTGGTAGGAAATAAAAAATAACGCTCACTTATATGATACTTGAAATTACATGTTTGCTACTTGTGTATTATACGGACCCCATTAATGTGTATTATACGGACCCCACCTATAATTAATTGTGTTCACTGTCTGGCGCGCGTGTCACTGTAAGGAAACACATTCTTTCCTTAGATAACGCATAAGTACAAGTCCAGATCTCAAGGAAGCAGTCGGTTAGCTAGAGGACGTCTTCTATAATGTCGTTTTAAAGATTATTTTTCTCCCTTATTTAGTACCATTTCGACTGATCCAGCATGGCAACATCAACATCTAATAGTTATACACAAAATACATTCGTAAAGTTTAAATATAATGGTTTATAAATTTTGATTAGTTTTGTAAAATATGTAACCAAAATATTGTTAATTTTGTATAGTTACGACTTATATGAAGAATTATGTTAGTGTTCCAAATGAGATCAAGTTGTAATTCTGATGTTAATGTAAAGGGGTTTTCTTAAACTTTTTTGGAATAACAATAAAATCTTGCACATATTTGCACCTTTTATGGATATGATTTTTTTTAAAACACTGTAGGCCTATACCACTGCCAAAATAGTTCTATTAATAACCATCACAATTACCATATAATTAACAATTTATTACATGTGAAATTACCATTGAGAATAAAACTTAGTTTAGTGACAAAAACGTAAATTTTGAAGGAAATAAGGATTAGGGTTGTTAGAAGAAATACAGTTTGTTTATATAAAGATATAATAGTTATTTCAGTGTACAAACGTGCAATGATTCATTTTATAACTTTGACTTTAAAATACATTTGAGAAAAATTCAAATTATGCATTAAGCCTTTTTCCTTTCAAAAATGGAACAATTGAAAATGTATTTTATTTGTGAAATATTACTGTTATTATTAATGATTTAATTTAGAGATGTTAACTTAAACGTAACCATAAAGATAACATTAAGTTGTTATTTTCCAAATATCAATCAATTCTTTCTCCACTAAATATAATGGCTGTTATAAGTGTTTGATTTTTCTAATTATAAAACTTTTAAATTTGTAAAAAAAAAATTATTATGCATATATAAAATAGAAATTATTTTTTGTTGATTTTATCCTTTAACATGACGAGCGTTATTCCATTGCCATTCTTATTCTAGGACGGACAAGAACATTTAATTTGCTTAACCTTCTTTACTGGAAAATAAATAAACCTCAAGTTCAAAATGTAATTTAAATATATAGGTTGTCTTTTTATTCACCTTTAACCTTCAATCAGGCTTCCTCAAATCTAATACATTTGAAAAACTCAAAATGTTGTATTATGATTTATAGTATTATGATGTAATTATTTTAACAATGAAGTTTTTTTTCGTAAAGTTTTTCATCTTTTCTGAATAGATTTTGTTTTAGGTCTGTGAAATAGCAATCTATATCAAAATTTGATTACCTACGGCGGAGTTTTGAATTTATGCCACGTTTAAAGGTAAAATACACTGTGCGCCGGCGTAACTTTACTATTCGACCCTAGCTTAATATTTTTGCAGACAATGACGTTGTTTTACTGTTAAATGTTGAATACATGTAAACATACTGTGACCAAATAGGTTAGGTTAGAACCTTTTAGGTATTTTTTTATTATTATTTTTCCATTTCTTTTGCCATAGGTTAGTCTAGAGTCGGACGGCAACAGAAATGCAAAAATAATAACAACAAAAATACCTAAAAGGTTCTAACCTAACCTATTTAGTCACAGTATGTTTACCTGTATTCATAGGCGGGGTCCGTATAATACACAAGTACCGCATGTTTTATCAAGTCACTTATGAACTTGACGAATAAATTAGTACTCGTAAGGAGTATTAAAAAAAAATTAATTGTCTTAATTTTCGAATATTTCACCTATAATCTTTATTAAACGTATACTTTTTATGGTAACTTGATACAACATGTAATTTCAATCATTTTTCAAATGTAATTATTGTTTTATCTCCTGTTCTCAAGAAACTAGAGCTTTTCAAAAATATTAAATTCGAAATTTAAAGTTCAATTTATACGGATAAAAATCTTACAATTATACATACAATTTGAAAACGTAATATAAAATAGGATTTTCAATTAGAAATTTCATAGTTGTCGATCATATTGGAAAAGTGGCTCGTGTTATCACAATTTTAAAAACCTCCAAGTCATACAAAATAGACAATCCATTGAAATAAGAGGATGTTGAAGCTTTATTTCAAGCCGAGAAATCCGGCTGTGTCCAGACTTTTTAACTACCTTGTATATACACGGTGTTTCGTGAAATTCTCCCGACACACTCAGAGATTATACAAAGAGAAACAATAACACAATACAAAAAGCAATATTCAGAACGCAGCACTGGCATCTGTTTTGTTTTCTCCCTATTATATAAACAGTTTCCTGACATTCACGCAAAAACTATAGTACTTGCGTCAGGATCCAGGTCTCCGCTACCCCACCACCCTACCAAGTGCTTCTCTCCTAATCAAACCTGTAGCGCTACTGAGCATGCGCCAGGATCCATGTCATCGCTACCCTCTCCAGCCTATCCAAATCAAAGTGCCTCTGCCCTTATCAATCGTCATTTCCGAACGACTTGCTTCGCCGCCATTTGCATTGGAAGTGTGTGAGCGAAGAGAGAAGGTGCGGGAGTATAATTTAAAAAAAGTTATATCTTTACAAATAGATGTGATATTGAGTCCAGATTTTGCAAACGCACTTTAAAGGTGACGGTTTACAAGTACACCAAAAACAAAGGCTTAATTTTTAAATGTTTTTAAAATGGTGGACGTTTAAAATTTTATAGTCACATATCTCGAAAACCGTTAACTTTACAAAAAACTTTACAGAAGCCAAAATATTTTGTTTTTTGTAAACAGTTAACTTTACAAAAAATTTACAGAACACACAATATTTTTGATTCTTCTTAAAAGATAACCACGTTAACGACAAGTAACTACAACCTTTTTTTTTACTGTCTACAACACTTTATACTCGTAATAGACTGATAAAGAAGAAATATTCCTTAACATTTTTAGGAGTTTCATCGACAACACTGTTATTTTTAAATGTATGATTTTTTAAACATGTTGTTTGTCATTAAAATTATAAACAATTTTCCCTCTCTTTTACATTCATGGTTTGCGAGGTGATACAAATTATAAATAATCGCCACTTTCAAAATAATTGTTCTTACACATAAGAGCCATTACAATATACATTTGTATAAAAAAGTGCAGCCATGTCTTAAAATTTAGGACGTTATAACGTCTTGTAGGTGGAAAACGAAACTTTCAGGGAATCATTTTATAAAATGTTTTCCCTCCGACATATTTTAAGCTATTTCCGGATTCTCCACTGCAATACTTTAACTGAATGACATATACTAAACCAGCTAACGTTTATGAAACGTAATTTTAAATTATTATAAAGTAAAATTGAACAACCGCAGTGAACTAACAAATGAACACAAATTTCATTTGAATAAAAAAAAGAGGTTTCTAAAAATAATCTTGTACACATATTCTTACAAAACAAGCTTTACGAATTCCGCTTCATAACTTTCTAAATAGTTAAAATCTTGTCAACAGACTCGGAGGATCACTTCAAATCATAATATATTACAAACACACAGAATGCCAACATTAGAACACAAGTCACGCATGTTTAATGTCTAAACTGCGATCAATCATACTTATGGAGAATTTGTTTTGTCTTGGTTAAAGTTGAAGTTTTGTCAAGAATTTCTAAAGCCAAATTATGTTAAAAAGGAGTCTATAATGGTCTTATTCATTATTTTATATCCTCAGGACTATGCTGCAATGCTGTTAAATTGGTTTAGCTAACGTAAGCCTAACGTAGGCCCTAATGTAAATGTTAATAGCGTATTTCCCTTCTCTATTATATAAAACAAATCCTGTCATTCACGCAAAAACTCTGGCTCTTCTGCACGTGTGTCAGGATCCAGGTCATCGCTACCCCCAACACACTACCCCCATACAAGAGACTCTCTGTTATAATCAAAACTCTGACCCTACTGCGCATGCGAGTCCAAGGCCATCGCTACTCCCACCACCCTACCCTCACCCAAGTAACTCTTTTCACGTAAACTTATTTACTACAAGAATCCTAAATTAATACAAAAGTAGTTTTGTTAAACTCTACCTTCAGGCAAACGTACAAATGTAAATACATCACACATATCAAGTTTTGGTCGAATGCACAATAATCAACCTGGGATTACGAAAAGGTAACTAAATGCGAGAGAGCCCCGTTGCTTATCTTGCTTTAGGGCCCCAAAGGTTTTTAATCCGGCACTGACTTCAAGCCATTTGCAGAGAACCATGATGAAAGTTCATGGTATTTTTTTATCATGTTTTTCAATCCTCTCATATTCATTTCAACTACTGCATTGCTATCATTTGCATACATGATAATCTTAGAAGTAGCCTAATACTATTTGTTAAATCGGTCATGTAAATTATAAATAAAAGTGATCTAAAATTGACGACTGAAGCACACCAAATTTTACCTTTTTCCGAGTTGAAATTCAATTAATTGTTTCCTAAGTACAATAAATAGTTCTTTGTTTTCTTCCATTCAGATATGATTTCACCCATAAAAGTACATTAGTTTAAAATGTATAAAACGAAACGTTCGTGCAAATTTTGCAACGTTCTCTCCCCTACGTTTTTGGGACCCCAATTTTGCAACAGTGCAAAATAATTATTACCACCTACTGGAAGACACAGGCGACTTTTTTTCTTATTCGCCTAGGTAAAGTAATTAGATGTCGAATATTTGTTTAAATATCCTGACGAAAGAATTTAAATGTAACTTCCAGTAATTAAAATACACTAGCTCAGCAAAATAGACTCTTAATTTACTCTCTGTAAATCTCAAAGCTATGAGTACATTGGAACTGTCCTTGTAACTTAATTTATTTGTGCTTGGAATATTCCTACTTCTAATCACTGTGCTAATTCTACTATTCAAAGGAAATAATCTTGGATATTCAAATAAAGGTAAAATACCCTTTTGCAGTTGACGAAATCTCTTCCAGGGTCACAAACAGGGTACATACTATCGGTTAAGGTTCTTTGCCTTTTTGTAACTGGAGATTTTGGATAATTTTCTTCCTTTGGTTGTTAGGTGGTGTAGAGGTACCGGGAGCTTGTTTCGAGGTTTTTGAAACAAAATATTATGCACCACGCAATTAAATGTATTAGTTGGCAATCAAACGCAATATTTTCATGGTTAATCTTGGTCTTAAAATTAATACGTTTGTAAGCCAAGAGAGATGGGTGCATTATAGTCAAATTTAAAATAAGTACGAGTGCTATTCAATAAGTAATGAGACAAATATACAGCGTGTCCCCGAACTCTCTGGACCCCTTTTGTGGATATGTTCCTGAGATCCAGACAAACCTATTTCACAATATAAACATGGGTCTGTGATGCTTATTTTTACGTCTGTCTGTCTGTTTGTGTTTTTTACAAAATACTTAATATTTTTCGAAGTAGAAAAAATATTGACCTCAAACTTTGTATACTTATTTTTTGCGTAACTTTTTAACATTGTACGAAAAATTAGAACATTATTTTAAAAAATTTTAAAATGGCGGCCGTTTATAATGTTTAATGCCAAATATCTCAAAAACCGCTAACTTTACAAAATAATTACAAAAGACAAAAAAGTTTACTTTTTTAACGACAAACACAACGGTTCTTTTTATTTTATCTGTTGCTCAAAGGATAACAGAGATATTGACAAAAAAAAGGAAAAATTTATTTCTTGGTAGTTGTCAACAATACCCAGAATTTACTCTAGAAACAAAATACTTTAATGTTATTATGAGCTAAAATAATAAGTTATTTGCATAATGTTCTGAGCTGATTCCACTAGCAAAAAATAATGAAAATAAACGGTATCAGGAAACTGACACATACTTTCTCCCTCATTATAGGAACTTAATTTTTTATTTTTAAGAGTAATTTTCCCATAAAAACCCTTAAAATAACGGAAACACCAACTTTTCTCAAAAACGGCTCGAACGATTTTGATCAAAATTTTACAGTTTATAGTACTTTAGGTCCCTAATAAACTATAAAATTTTAATCAAAATCGTTAGAGCCGTTTTTGAGAAAAGTTTATTTTTCCGTTATTTTAAGGGTTTTTATGGGAAAATTACCCTTAAAAATAAAAAATTCACAAAAATGAAAAAAACGCCTGGAGATACCGTGGATTAGTACCTCCATACCAAATTTCATCAAAATCGGACGACTGGTTTAGGCTCTAGGTCTGATAACATCCACACAGACACACAGACACACAGACACACAGACACACAGACACACAGACACACAGACACACACACAGACATCACTCCGAAAACCACTTTTTTAGGTTCAGGGGGACCCAAAACGGATATTTCCACCAAAAACTCAAACTCGAAAATTTTGACGAATACAATACTTTCTCCATATACTATGGTATAGGGGGAGAAAGTAAAAGTGCATATATTCATAGGTCCGGAAATGCAAACACGGGTGAAATATTTCGTCAGCTGTAACTCTCTAACGAAGCAGACATGCTTATATTGTGAAATATGTTTGTCTGTATCCCAGGAACATATCCATAAAAGGGGTCCAGAGAGTTCGGGGACACCCTGTATGTACTTTCACAATGGTTTATTCAAAAAATGTAAAAATGGCTACTGTTCAACATAATCCCACCTACAACTGTTCTATAACGCCTTATTTATTCCCGAAGCAAAAAAAACTCTTTGGCTTGACGTCGAAGACAGCCTTGCACCGCTGCCTTTACATGTTCATTGCGCTCAAATTCTTTCCCTGGAACCATCACTTTCATGGGTCCAAAGAAATTAACTTCTGATACGACTATACGGGTGAGGGTGAGGTAAGATTTTCCAGCCTAATCTTTGTATGGTTAAGTTTATCATTTGCTTTCAGCGAACATCTTCAGTGTGCCTTAGTCTCAAACTTTCTGAGAATTTCTCGACTCTTACTGCGAATCGGTACAGGAGTTATATTTTTGATTCCAATTGATTCTGTCCATTTACATTACGCTGACTTTCTAAAACGTCACACAAAACTTACCTTTTGTATAAAAAAATCGTAAGTATGACTTTTCCAGGTTGGCTGAGTTTACAACTATTGTTTACAAGTGGCTTCCAATACATGCTTTGGTGCTTTGGCTCAAAAAAAAAAAAAAAAAATTGAATAAGTCTCATCGCAGGTCACAATTCTTTCCAAAAGTGCTTCTCCTTTCTGATAACTTTTGTTTCAGACAAATGCGAAGACTAGCGTCTTTTCTTGTAGGTCAACTACCTTGAAAAGGTACTCATGCTTCCTGTATTTCACTTTAAATAGTGTAAAGTAACAATACTAACGTTAGAATAATCAGCTGTTTGACCCACTTAAACTCTTTGAATAAGGGATCCAATTCGGTTCTCCAACAAGGACCTGGTCGGTCTGAACGCTGCAAATCAGATACATTTGTATACCGCTTTTATAGCGATTCTCCTACTTGTAAGACAGTGCACGGTTTATTGTTTTTCCATTCATGAAACCAATTCATGTAATTTTGTTACTTCAGACATCAAGAATCTTATCAGATCGTTGTTTTTTAAAGTACAATTTTCCAGTGGACTTGACATTTTAAAACCATTAATACAGGTTACACTTACATCAATAATGGTAATCCACCTGTTTTCAACAATGATCAGGGATACCAACTCAATATTAACAATTAATATTTGTCTGCTCAAATGTTTTTGTAGTTGGGGCCGAGTTGTCCCTTTACTTATTGAATTAGTGTACCATGATTTTTATTCATCAGGAACTAAGGATATGTTCATGTTTAATAACTTTAAGGATTTACTTGACATTCAATGCAATGAATAAAAAAAAAACAAGGAAATGCTTATTTTCTATCATATCTTTAATCTATACAGAATGAAGCAAAAGTATGGAACAGCTTAATATTTCAAAAAGTACGAGTCTTATGAGATAGGAATAAAAGCAGTTATTCACACCCATAAAAGAACCACTTTTTGGTGAGTTTGAAATTTTTGACCGCCATCTTGAAATGAACTTCATTTTTTTAAATGGGAAGGTGGTCATCATGTTATACATCATTTCAATGTAGAATTTCAAGAGAAACCCAACGGTGAAATTTGCACATCCATATCTTTAACCGATTAAAAATGCCCCATTTTGCTGTACTATTTAAAAAAATAAATAAATTATGCTTCTTTTTGGATTCAGAATTAAATAAGCTTTCAAACGATATGCCACACAGCTGTATTTGGTGAACCACTCGAAATCAATTTTGAAAAAATCAAAATGGCTGCAACTAAAAAATTTTAAATACTAAAAAATATCGTTGTATGGCATATTGTTTGAAAGCTTGTTTAATTCTGAATCCAAAAAGAAGCATAATTAATATATTTTTTTAAATAGTACAGCAAAATGAGGCAAAATCGGAAAACACGAAAAAAATTGAAATTTTAAGGGGTGTGGGGGGGGGGTCGAAGTTACTAAACATCCCCATAAGAAATACATGGTGTTATATATTTATTGAAATTCTTTTTTGTTGCAGTTAATAATATACATTTAACTTTGACTTGTAAATCCGTGTAAAGCCGGATCGGGCAGCTAGGTAGTATAATAAGTGCTTGTAATTTGCTTAAAATAATACAGATACACATTTCGTGTCATAATAAGTTCTTTAATCTGATGGCAAATTTGTTTGGTACAGCTTTATGCTCTTTTCTTCAAACGATATAGCCCCATGCAACCGTTATTGGTTTAATGATATTCATCAAAACTTCGAGACGAACGCAATTACAAATCACTTGTCAAAATCGGTTCAATATTTTAGCAAATAAGTGCAGGCCACAAAACTACACAGCATATTTTCTCGGTGAGGTAAACTTGAAACCATTTCTTTTAACGTCACCGTAGTCGGCCCGATCAACAAAATCCTAACAAAGGCCACGGGTACTAACATAGCCTCAAACTAATCTATTCAATTACATATTTCTGAGAATGAATATTATATTTTTACCGTCGCTCCTAGGCCAAGTCGGACATTTACGATTCATATTTTACGCTCGGTGAATGTTCAAAGATTCAGTTCAAATTGTCCGAACTAGATTGGGTTCGACTCTGCTGTGCTTTGGAAGTCGTGCAGTTCAGCTGTTTTAATAACCACGAACATTATAGTTTTGTAGATCTCTAGTCTTTAACAACGAAATTTGAGTAAGTCAATACAGTTTGGCTTTTAGGTTATAGCAACGAACAAACTCTGTAGTTTACACTATAAACATAAACAAAATTTAAAACAACATATGAAGATAATACGTTTTCGAGGTCAGCTGTTTGTAATATCTTCAACCTTGTAATTCAGTTTTTAGAGAATTTACATAGGAAATATGAGTAATGCAGTGACCCTTACGGTGAGACCTTAGGTCGGGAGTAGTAAATGAGCACCGATCATAGTCCCCAGAACACGTTTTGGGGTAACATTAAATATACAGGGTGAGTTTTATGTCCAGGCACACCTGGATATAATTTAAACGGCCTGAGATATCAATGTAAGACCTTGACATGGTCCTATTATAACATTTCTTTTACTTTTTTAGGTGGTGAAACATTTCGTCCTCCTGTTATAAAGGGGGTGTAAAGGGGGGAAACTTAAAATTTTCAAATGCAAACCCCCCAATCATGTGACCCCTCATTTTAAAGGGCATAAAAAAGAAATCAAATTGCGCAAACTAAAGGTCTCTATGTTGCCAACATTAAAACCTACAGCCATTCCCAAATAAGGGCGAAACTGGTTAGATAAGAACAAGGGAAATTCCAAAGCATGTTGACTTAATGTAACTAACAACAGAACAAGGAAATAAATTATTTTACTATTGTAAATAGTATTTTACTCTGTTAAATGAACCTTTTCATTCTTTCCACGATGTTTGCATTAGATAAGGAGTTAAACTTATTTTTTAAATAACTTTGGGAAGTACGTCACTCGTATTTTTGAATGGCTGTAGATTTTGATAGGGGCAACATAGAGACCTCTAGTTTGCGTCATTTGATTTCTTGTTTTATGCCCTTTAAAATGAGTGGTCACATGATAGGGGTTTACATTTGAAAATTTTAAGTTGCCCCCTTTTACCTCCCTTTCGTTAGGGGGTGGGGGGGTGAAATGTTTAACCAATCAAAAAAATAAAAGAAATGTTATAATACGTCTATGTCAAGGTATCGCACTGATATCTCAGGCCGTTTAAATTATATCCAGGTGTGCCAGGACATAAAACTCACCCTGTATATATGTGTTCGCACTCTAATGGCCTCATTTTAAGTCCGATTTGGTCCACAATTGGTACACGAGCAGGAATTTGTTTTTGAGTTTTTTCTACATATATAAATGTAGGATGTTATTCTGCACATTTTGTTATTTTACTCGACCTTATCGCTCGCTTGGTTCCCCCAAAATCGATCAAAACGTACAATACCAAAGAAGTACCAGGTTCAAAGCCATGTGGTGGATTTTACCACGGGGTTGGCGTGCGACGCACGCAATGCATTGTGTATTGAAGATACTCCCAATACAGGGGTAGGCGTGCGAAGCACGCAATACATTGTGTATTGAATACACTCCAAATATGCGGTATGGCGTGCGAAGCACGCAATACATTGTGTATTGAAGATAAACCCAATATGCGGAATGGCGTGTGAAGCATTTTGCAGCTATTCAGCACCGTCGTGAATAGGCCTATTTCCCAAATTATTGGTTGAAACCCTAAAACATAGGCCTATAAACTTAATTTTGGAAATTTGCTCAACTCACGTCAGCGGTTCAGCTACATAAAACACAAACATTTTAGAACACAAAAGTTAATATTGACCCGGTAGAATTCAATAGAAAGAAACTCTATCTACTTCTTTAGATTAGTAGGCCTATAGACTAGCTGGCCCGATCCGGCTTTGCACGGATAGACTAATCAAAGTTAAATGTATATTAACAAAAAAAATATTATGTCCATAAATATATTACACTATGTATTTCTTATGGGGATTTTTAGTAACTTTGACCCCTCCCCCAAACCTCCCTAAAATTTCTAATTTTTTTAAAGCCTTTTTTACCGAGTCCGTAGGGTTCTAGAGGTAGCTACATACCAAATTTAATTCCAACCCGTTCGGTGGTTTTGAAGAAATCGTAATTTAGTAAATGTGACCCCCAAACCCCTCTAAAATTTCGAGTTTTTTTAAAACCTTGCTTAGAGAGCACCTACGGCCCTAGAGGAAGCTACATACCAAATTTCATTGCAATCCGTTTGGTGGTTTTTTTTAGTAACTTTGACTCCCCCCCCCCCCCCCCCCCCCCCCCCCCCCCCCCCCCCCCCC
>JAGFPH010000888.1:17879-52250 GCA_018207615.1 Philaenus spumarius | reverse complement strand
AGGCTCGCAATGCATTGTGTATTGAAGATAATCCCAATATGCGGAATAGCGTGCGAACCATTTTGCAGTTATTCAGCACCGTCGTGAATAGACTTTTTTCCCAAATTGTTTGGTGAAACCCTAAAACATAAGCTTATAAATTTAATTTTGGAAATTTGCTCAACTCAAGTCAGCGGTTCAGCTGTGTGGTCGAATTTTTTATTTTTTTATTAGATGAGTATAATTCAAAGACATAAATTAATTGAATTAATGTTAATACAAGCACGGTTTCCGCATTAGAATTTACTTGCGCTACAAAAGTCTAACTGGTATAAAGGAAAATGGTAGGTTTTATCCCGAACATACAAAAAGTACTCAACTATACCTCTTTAGCGCAGCCCTAGACCCATTTCGGCTACATCAATACAATGAAATTGTTTTTTTTTTGACAAATTAAAAATTTGTTTTCTGAGACCGTTACAAACAAAAGAATCTACAATTAAATATCGGAAAATTTTCGATTCAAATACGTATTTATTTTTCAATTTTCAATTTACAAAAATAATAGGGGCGAAAATTTAGACCTATACAAATTTACCTGTTCCATTTTAATCATTTTCTATCAAGAAAAAATTGCAAGCCTGAAATTTCCCTTCAAATCAGTGGTTTTATTAAGAAAACATAATTTTAATCACGAATTAATGTTTTTAGAAAAAAGTCCATTGCGTTAATTAGCTGAATATTGGCATCTCTCACTCCGTCGCCAATCTAACATCTGGCGGCAAAACAGCGTGGATAAAAATGCACCAAGTAATATTGCTAATTGTGCGAACCTGTGCTATAAAGTTCAAGCTTTAGTTGTGCACGTGTACTACGACGGGCCAAAGTATCCTATTTGCTAATGGAATGTTTTAACGTGTTCCTGAACGCAGGCAATAAACCCTCTTGCCAAGCAAAGGGATGATCACGTGACCATTAAACACCTGTCCGGTGCAGAAATGGAGGAAGAGGGCTAAGTTTTACTGGAAGAGTTTCTTTTGTTTCCGTCTACACGGTCGTTAATTAGAATTTGGTCACACAAATTATTTGTTTTGTTTAAATCCTAGAAATTTTTGTACACAGCAAATGCAGATATGTGTAGTATATTAATTTTATACGTCCCGAAAGTCCGAGTACGGCAAAATATTTTTCAAACAAGCGATGTTATTCTTCAAAACATAATAAAATGACATGAATGCAAATAAAAGAATTGAAATTTGTGTTTGAAAATGCTGTCTGCCATCTTGGAATCCGCCATCTTGAATGTAACTTTTTTCAAATCTTGTGATACATCATTTTAATGTAAACTTTCACGAGAAAAATAATGGTGAAACCCGTTTTTAAATATCACTTTTCGTTTTCAAGTTGCAGCCCATCAAACTTGGGAAAACAATGAAACCCATCGTACGTTATTGTATTCATATTGTCCAGTCGATCTAATCTTTACATATAAATAAAATGTGTGAATGTATATGTAAAGTGAAATATAATGTGTATGTCTGTGATTTCAAAATATAGGCTTTCTTCTAAGCTTACATGGTTATTCACACTTTACCAATACCTAAAATCACATTTGCAAATGTTTTGTCTGTCTCCGAGTGTCTGTTTGTCCGGGAATATCTCCGGTATGGCTGAACCGATTTTGACGAAACTTTCATTAACATTTAGAGGACTTTTCAGAGAATATTTTAATCTACTTTTTATTCCAAAAATATTTTAAATTTCTGTAAAAAATTGAAAAAATGTAAAAATTATGCACAAAATTAGGGATTTGTGGACAAATGTTGGGGATATTGCTTGTCTATTTCGATCTATGTCTTACATTACGTACAGATCACAGCTACCCCCACCACCCAATTTAGATCCAAGTGCCTCTGTCCTAATCAATAATCTTTCCTTAAAAATTGAAAAATTATGAAACAAATTAGGGATTTTGTGGTTTGCATTGGCATCACCATAATATGTCACTGTAGGGGCTGTCGAGCGAAGCGAGCAGGGGGCGGAGTTAACGTTCCTGGTCAAACGTAATTTTAAAATTTAATGCTCTACAACTTTGTAATATAATATGGTACACAAAACACGCTTAGTTTACATTATATAATCGAAAAACTAAAATAGTCCGAAAATTTCTAATTTTTTTGCCTCCTCCCAAGTTAGCACACGGTCCTTGAGATCTTGAACTCAGATTCTACACCCCTAAATAACAAGTGGAAATTTCAATAACTTCGGAATACAGTGGAAATCGACTGGGCTAATAGTTTTTGGTACAGTCACTACTACGTTTTATTCACTTGTTAATTTCTACCACAAACATGGATTAATAAAGTTGAAATTTTCATAAAATACAAACTTTATGCCGCTTTGTTGGCATAGGATATTCTTAAAAACTATGTTACATATTGTGTACAAAACTTCAAAGAGGCCTACAACCGCAAATAAAATACACTTAAAATAACCTTATCCGTGGACTTATTATAAAGTTTTCGTTTAATTAAAGTTGTAAAGTTAAAATTGCATTTCTTAGTAAATTAATTCCCGCGGTAGACATTCAATTACCGAATTAAATAAATACAAAGTTTTCTTCAGAACGCAGAACGCAGCCACTTTTAATCTAGTGAATTTGTTTCCCTGCAGATGTAACGTTCGTGCAAAAGTTCCAGATCTTTTCTGTTCCTTTCGAGAAAAGTTTTCCACGTCTAGTTTACTGTGAAAAGTTGAAACTAAAGACAAAAGGAGAAAATAGAAAAGAGGTTATTTTCACTCCTTTCGGAGCGAACGAACTATTTATAAAATGTAAAGCGAATGCGCCTAACAAAAGTTTACGGAGCCATTTAAAGGGGTACTGGGCTAATAACACGAGGCGCTCACGCGGGCTTTAAGAGACCATTAAGGGGGGAGGGGGTTTCTTTAACGATTACCTATGTTAGGAGTCACGCGCTATGCACTTAACTTCCGGAGTTCCTGAATAGATAAGGAGTAAGGGGTGAGATTAGAAAGAGTAAAGGAGATTTCGGTGGCTATTGCGTACTGTATACTGCTGTTGTCAGACGGGTGAGATTTGATAAAGAAATCGTTAAGTGAAATAGGACCAGATTAAAGAGAAAATGATCGCTTTTGCAAAAAAAGTATTTGTAGGACAGCAAACGTTTTACAGGCTCTGTTGCAGAGATGGAACATATGAGGGTCGTCCATAATTGTTACCACTGATGGAACATGCTGGGCTCATACATTAAATCCGTGCTTAACACATTCACTGCTATGCAAATTTCGTATTTCCTATGCTAGGAGCTGACTTTTTATTTTTTATATTTATGGCCTAAATGAGTGGAAATTACTTTATTTTTTATTTTTGAACCTTTCTACGTAATAATCACTAATATTTTGAAGCGGACGCATATATTCGTCCATAACACATAGGCTTAAAATACTCAATGGTCTGTGTATTGAAAACTCTCCCAATATGGGGATTGGCGTGCGAAGCACGCAATGCTTGTGTTTTGAACATACTCCCGATAGGGCTGGGAATGAACCCCCGTAGTTTGCCCATTTCAACCCTTAAAATCAATCCTTTCTTAGTCCACCTCTACATATTGGTATGAAGGTACCCTGAAAATTTTAACTTTCTATCTATCACAGTTTTGGCCGTCCGTCGATTATGAATCAGCCAGTCAAGACTTGTTTTATATAACATACAAATTCGGGGCCGTCGCCTCATTTTACTAGTCCTTAACACCAATGTATAATGTATTCCTTCGGTGGTTATTGTCATTGGTTAGATGGTTAGTTTGGTAAATTAAGTAAACGTCGTGTTACTTATGTATGCCATGTTATTAACATAATTATGTGAATCAATTTGGATTTAGGGAAGGTTTGTCAACTGAGGATGCATTGCTGACTAAAGAAAATTATAGAAAGTGCTAATAATAGGCAGCAATGTTCAGCTTTATTTATAGACATAAAAAAAGCTTTTGATACTGTTGATCATAAAATCCTTTTGGATAAATTATGTTTTGCAGGAATAAGAGGTTTGCCGCTAAAATGGTTTACCAGTTACTTGAATAACAGGCAACAATTCGTTAAAGTCGGAAGTGGTTTAAGTGGGGTTGGTTATTTAAAGCATGGTGTTCCACAAGGTTCTGTTTTGGGACCTATTTTATTTTAGTTTATGTAAATGATTTATGCGAGGCTAAATTCCACGGTAGTTTGATTGCATCTGCAGATGATACGGCTTTAACCTGTTCGGGTATAAATATTTACAGGCAAATGCAAGAGGATTTATTTAAATTACGATATTGGTTTGATAAAAATTATTTAATACTTAAGTGAAAAAACAAAATATATTCTGTTTGGCCTGAAAAAACCTTGGATTTTTAATGAAAACATTTTTTATCACGAACTAAATTGTAATAATTGTATTAAGTGTAAATGTATAATACTTGAACAGGTTGAAGAAATAAAATATTTTGGGCTTGTAATTAATTCAAAACTTTCATGGGAGGGGCATATAAAGAAACTTAAGAGGGAAATGAAATGTTTTTAATCTTACGTAAATTTTACCTGTTGAGAAACGTCTGCCCTGAGAGAGTACTAGTGTACGTGTATCATGCACTAGTGTCTTCGCGTCTAGGGTATGGGCTTAGCGTTTGGGGAGGCACTTATCTTACCATACTCAAGCCACTAATTGGTCTGCAGAAGAGTATTATTCCATTAATTTTTAGGAGATCTAGATTTGATCACTCTTGGCCACTATTTTTGGCTTCCAAAATCCTTCCGTACGTCATCTTTACGTATATAAAGTTTTAAAAATATTTTGCCAACAAAATTCTGTTGTAAATAACATGCGAGATACTGCATATAATTTCAGGAACTCTGGTATTGTACCGGTACCTGTAGGCTACCTAAACCAACTTTAACTCTGTGTACCGTAATTTTTTTACCTATAGTGCCGCTCGTTTTTATAACATTGTCATTCCAAAAATTACTATTTTAAAAAATATGTCTTATAGGGTAGTGTTAAGAAATGCAAAATGTCCTGGCTGTTTTCATCAGATGGTATTGAACCATTATTCGACATTATGCAATAATAGGCCTATATATTATGTAATGCCTTGCAGGTTGATTGATTTTTTATTCTCTGTGTTATATATTAAATTTTCTTCACCTGCCGAACTCTCCATTTCAATATTGTTTTTGTTCCTTTTGATGGAAGTCTCAAACTGGCGTATGTCTAGGAGACCCCTAAATTTGTTCAGTGTTACACTGATAATTGCATTGTTGTAAATTGTGTCTGTATATTTTGTATGTATAATTTATGTTATAAGTATAGTTATGTTATCAGTATGTTAAAAAAATATTCTTCTTTTGTTTTTGATGCATTATATTTTGTTTGTTTTTCGTGTATAACCTAAGAGAGATTTTAAGTTGTGTTTTTGTTTATATATACAGTGTAACATGTGAATAAATATAATAAAATTTAAAAAAAATAAAAATAAAAAATAATTTTGGTAAAAATTTCGGAGAACTCACAGTACGGGATCCTTGGCGCGTAAGCTTCTTAGGTTTTATTTCGTATGGAAGTACATTTTTTACGATTTGGAAAGCCCACTAAGAATGTTTGTATAAAAGCTACGCGCCCACTGGGTCGGTACGGTCGGTACGGTCGTCACGGCCGTCACGTCATTTTTTAGAGGGGGTGCGCGCACTGGATCTGGCGTTCCGCCGTTCAGGCGTTCCGCAATGTCTTCCATCCGCCTTCCGCCAAAACAGAAGTCAGTTTGGGAGAGGATCTGTTGAAAGATGGATGTGGAGGAGGAAATTGCGGTAGTGAGTGCGTTTTTTATAGAAGAAGAGGAGAATGTTAAAATAAGAAAAAGGAGGTTTTGTATTCATAACATTAACAGAAAAAGATTGATTTGTGGTGAATAAATCTTTCACTTTCATCTTTCAATCACTTTGTTCCCGGACCTTGTGGAAGATGACCTTAAGTTTTTTTGAGTACTTCAGGATGACTCACGACAAGTTTGAAACACTATTACTGATGCTGGAAGCAGAATTATATAGGGAAAAAACTAATTTTCGTCATCCAGTGAGAGCAGACTGCGTAGAACGCTGAAAATGCCGTACCGACCGTCCCGAACGCCCGAAGTGTGCGCCCACTGGATCGGTCGGGCGGATCCGCCGTCACGGAAATGTCCTACAGTTCGTAGCTCCAGACTTTCTATCGGACATGCCGAAGGTGTGGAACGCCGTTGACGGCCGTGACGACGCAGTGGGCGCATGTTCATTTAATTCAATGTTTTGAACTTTTGAAAAATCCCGTACCGACCGTACTGACCGTCCGTGACGACCCAGTGGGCGCGCAGCTTTAAGGGTCTGCTGTAGTGGCGGCCATCTTGGATGTTTATCCCATAAGGGCAATGTTAAATTTCAAACCATTTATTTCGTTTACTTTATATCATAAAATTGTTTGCAAGGTCTCATTTTAAGCACAGTCACAATACGCATCCGTCTTGCGATTTACATTTTTTAAATGTTTTGATTTGTTATGTAATTGACATTTTGTAAGTACAAAGTTTGAATTTTTTCCTAACACAGTAAAAAATGTACCGGGTGTCCCACGAAGAGGTCCCTATATTTGAATTGATATGACAGACGTATAGAGCGCGCTACAGACTTGAAATTCTACAGTCGTGACTAAGACATGTGTAAAAGAAATACCCCTGAGTAACAGTTAATTCTGACTGATCCAAACAAAATGGCGGAAAAACAAAATCAGCAATCGTATTTTAAGGGTAAACCTACTTTTATTTAGAATAGGAACAGCTACAGCTGTTTAGACTATTTTAAATCTATCAGCTGACTGCGTGTATCCTCAACAATGAACATATTTGGTAATAAACATTGGCATTTGTTATTAAGTTGCATTGTAAAGTGTCTTATGTAGCATGCCGTTTTCAACTGAGCAAAAAGTGAAATGTTGTTCCTGGGCTATTGCCTTTGAAAATGATTATGAAGCAATAAGGTGTTTTAGGGAAAGGTACCCAGGTGTAGTTCCACCGTCAAGGAAATCTATTCGTAAGTGGAAGACTATCCTACTAGAAACGGGGTCAATACAAAAAAAATACCATAGATCCTCCAACATAGAAAATGAAGAAATCGTATGTGCTGCTTTCATGAAATCTCCAAATACGCCTAATTCAGTAAGAAAGGTGGAATCTGCTACAGGGATACCGAAGTCATCTGTCCAAAGGTATGCCAAAAAGAACAAAATCAAACATTATAAAACTCATTTAGTTCACGGACTGCTTGAAGATGATCCTGGCAGACGATTGGAATTTTGTTCGAAAATAATTGAAAAGACTGACGTAGATAGCAAATGGCATGAAGGAATCGTGTTTTCAGATGAAGCGACATTTTATCGAACAGGAACTGTAAACAGGCATAATTGTCATTACTATAACACAAAAAATCCACATATCTTACAAGAAGAGAAATTAAAATCAACAGGTATAATAGTTTGGGCTGCTGTTACCAAGGATGGTGTTTTGTCGTATGGCATATCCCGACAAACAATGACTGGAGAAAGGTATGCATCAGTTTTAAGCAATCACATAGTTCCTCATCTTTCTCAGCCTGAGATGAAAGACGTTTTTTTCCAACAGGATGGAGCTCTTCCGCATTATGCTAATGTGGCCAAAGCAGTTTTGGACCAAAATCTTCCTAACCGTTGGATAGGTCGTGGCAGCAGCTTCATGGACTGGCCCCCAAGGTCTCCAGACTTGACTGTTTGTGACTTTTTTCTGTGGGGCTTTTTGAAGGAGAAGGTTTATTGTCATAACATTGCGACAGACGATGAACTAATGAGGTTGATCGAAGAGGAACTGTTGTTGATACCTCGAGAGTTGTTCAGCAAAGCGTATGACTGTTTTCTATTTCGTTGTCATCAGTGCATTGCGATCGATGGACATCAGTTTGAATAAGGTTTATGGATCAAATAGATTTAATTTATTTATGAGTTACTTATATCTTTAATTCCCTAACGTTGTTTAGTGCTTAGTAACATCGTTAAAATTCAATAATTATGTTGTAACACTTAAGCAAATAAAACTATTTTAACGAAAAGGTACTATTTCTTTGATATCCCGCCATTTTGTCCTAATGTGTCAGAATTAACTGATACTCAGGAGTATTTCTTTTACATATGTGTATGTTAGGACTGTTGAGTTTCAGGTTTGTAGAGTGTTCGGTCCATCTAATATATTAATTCAAAAATAGGGACCTCTTCGTGGGTCACCCAGTATAATAAAAAATAATTTGCAAGCCGGATCCAAAATTTTATAAAGAATATTCAGTTTTTTTTTCAACACTCAATTACAAAAAATCGACCTATAAAATGGTTTGAAATGAGGCAATGTCAAAGCGTTCAGCTGCAAGAAATTGCACTGTTTAGATAGGGATACAGGTTTCTTAACAGACATCATTGGCTGTGGTTCGGATTTCACGTAAAACTGTAGGTCCCGTCTTCATTAGCCTTAAAGTGCAAAACTGCAGGACGTTAAAAAAAAAATACTGATACAGTGAGAAGCGGTTGCGTTTCCGGTTGCTTTCTCGTTTACTGGAGCAGACCCTTAATGGTGGGTCAGGTTTAAACAGAGATAGCTTTATTTTTTGTAGTTCAAAGAACTATGATTTTAAGGTGCATTGTCACTGGTGCGGCTGGAGCGAAAATCGTAGGTGTGATTATTATTCATCCCTTCATTTGCTTTTTGACTGTTGACAAGTGAAGTAGCGAATGATGGGTTTAAAGGAAAGACTATTGAGTTATTTTTGGTAATTGAAGATCTAGAAGATGAAGGCATTTTGGAAATGATAAGTGTACCACGACTTAGTACACAATAGTAGTCTATAATTACAAAAAGAACAGAAGAGGGGTACTTCAAAATATTAATAAACAATCTTATTTGCAAGCTGATGAGAGAATGTTTCCTGAGTTCTTCAGACTTTCCAAACTTCAGTTTAAGTTTGTGACTAGTTTGATCAATAAGGACTTTAAGATGATGTATAGTATCCAATCACAGGAGATAAGAAGTTCGCTCTTACGTAAAAGTATGATAGTTTATTTATACTCGTTCAATTTTTGTATCAAGCTAATGGAACTATTAGAATGCTGATGAAACCTCTAGTTTTTTTTTATAGGAAAAAATGTTCAGAATAACAAATTTTTAAAGAGGCGGGTGGTTAAGAGGACCTCCTGTTATTACTTGATTTAAATACACCTTCCCGTATAAAAACAGCAACAATACCATGTTGGATTATTTTACTGCAAAGAGTTAGTAACCTACAATTTAATAATGTATAGGACCAGCAATGGAGGAAAGGGGTACCAAGGGAAAATAAACTCATAAATGAGATAGCTGTTATTGACACTAACGTAAATTTAATTAATAAGTGGTGTTCTCTGTGTACTAAAAGTTCGGTAAACCTCAAAAATCGCCCAACGACTGCGACTATGACTGCTCCAGCAGCAGACCCGTACGATTGCGTCAACGACTCTAGCGGTAGTCGCGTCAGCGACAACGACGCCATTGAAAATAATGCAAGCAGGTGATCTACGATCATTCACTTGGCAACAATGAAAAAGCAAATGAACGAATAATATAATACTCACACCACTAACAAAGACCACTGCCAACGATCATCGGGTCGGCGGAATACTACCCCCCGGAAAACTACCCACCCCAAGCAGGTTCCTACGTCATTTTGACGTCAGAGATCGGGGGGGCAGTTTTCCAGTCACGCACACTCAAGTTTCGATGCGTTTGTATTATCACTTTATACAATTAGAATAAAAAAAAAACTAGAGGACTAACCTAAACTGTTTAGTCACAGTATGTTTCCGATAACAGTATAATTGTAGGAACCTGCTTGGGGGGGGAGTTTTTTGGGGGGTAGTATTCCGGCGACCCGCTTTTGCTAGGGGGGGTAGTATTCCAGTCGCGGACACGGCTCCCATATTGGTTAGTTGGCAGATATCGTGACGTCACGTTTCACCTGGGGGGGTAGTTTTCCGGGGGGTAGTATTCCGCATCCCCCGATCATCGCCGAGCAACAATCGTCCAACGATCGCTCCAGCCGCACTAGTGACAATGCACCTTTAAAAAGTTTATTTTTTGTTTGTTTTAGTAGGCCTATGATACAACCCTACGTTCCACAAGTTTATTTTTTTCTCATCGGCTCATTTTAATTGTGAAGGTTAATTTTTTTGGTTTTATATTGTGTTAATTTTATGTTTTTAAACAAATATAAATAAAAATGCATTGTTCTGTATCCAAGTCACTGATTAGATTGAATAAAATGTAAAAATTATATCCGTCTATGTGACTTTCAATTGAAAAGTAATTGCTTGTGGAAGCAAAGATATTAAATCCGCTCTCAATTAATGAACTGATAGCAATGTTGGAAGTTATACTAAGGCAGAATTATTTTGCATTTAACGAAAACTTCTATATCCAAAAAGATGGACTGGCTATGGGATCCCCACTCTCAGGTTTGTTAGCTGACATATATCTGAATGATTTTGAGAACAAATACCTTATGTCCAAAGAGAATAAATTTCAAAACAACATAATAAGTTATTCCCGTTATGTAGATGACACCTTTGTCATATTCAATGGTACGTGCAGACAGATTGAAAACATGAAAAAGTATATGAACCAAATCAACAGACAAATCCAATTCACTCTTGAATTGGAGACTGAAAGGTCGCTAAATTTCTTAGATCTCACGGTCGTTAGAACAAACGTTTTTCAATACAAGATTTTTTGAAAACCTACGACCACTGTATCTACTATTCATGCGGAATCACATCATCCAAATGCACACAAAAAGGCTGCATACAATAGTTTTGTCCATAGGCTGATAACAACACCACTCAGTAAGGAGGATTTCCATAAAGAACTTAATATTATAAAATATATAGCCGTAGAGAACGGGTATAAAAGCTCTATGATTGACGAGATTAATAAAAAATACAACAAATTTAAGAACAAACCAACAATGGAAACAAATATTAAAAAAACATTCAGATCCACAGAATATGGAGTAGTCCTACCTAACATATTGACCAACACACTGAGGAAGATAAATGTTACCATGTCATTCCGCACCTCGAATAACATTGGAAACCTACTAAAACCTAAAAAAGCAACACCGTTAGAGCAACAGACGGGTGTATACAGAATAAATTGCGATGAGTGTGAATGCTTTTATATAGGACAAACCGGGAGACAATTTAAAAAACGATATAAGGAACATCTCCCAAGTAACCGTGGAGCCGTTGACAAATCCAACTTCGCACGCCACATAACGGAAGAAGTACATTCTTACACTAACTTTGAAAATAATTTCCGTCCACTACACATATGTAAGAAGGGCAAGCTAATGGACGCGCTGGAGGAGTATGAAATATATAGAGCGCAATCAGAAAATCCAGATCATGTGTTAAACGACCAACTGAATTTTAGATCTAATTTAATGTACGACTTCGCCAGGGAGTTAGATAAGAAAAGCAAACAATAAACTTGGTAGGAAAGGGAAACCGTGGCTTCAGTAGTCAAACTGAGTCGTTCGTGTGCACACGCGGTTGTATTTTTATATGGATTGTTTGTGTTGATGTGTGCGTGTATAAGTGTTATATGTGTTATGTCTTTTAATAAGTTATTTTAATGTTGTGACGACTTCAGCAGAGGGATATCTGATGATGGAACCAGTTCCGAAACGCGTCATACTGAGTAAGTAAGTAAATTACTTTTCAATTGAAAGTCACATAGACGGATATAATTTTTACATTTTATTCAAATATAAATAGTACGTAAAAGTGTTTAAAAAAAAGATGTATATATTTATGAAATTTATTGATAAAATGTGGAAGGTTGTTTCTTTCTTAAAATTAAAGAAAAGGGTTGATTTTATAAATTTACATAATTACAGAAACGTTTTAATTTTTTATCTACTTCACCTTCCAGAACCTTTGAAAGATCGTTAAATTAAGTACTGTACTAAATTGACGACTTTTCTTTTACGTGCCTGATTTTGCGCAAAATACTTACGACACAACTTTGATGGCCTATAACTTCTTACTGTTAAATATTTGCAAATTACTTACAAACAATTTCGTCTTTCGTTTTACGCTTAATAGGAAAACTTGATTGGAGAAATATAATCAATTTTATTTACACACTCAGTCGTAACGACGCAACGATTTTGCAAAATATAATAAGAATATCTTTTTTTATTTATTTAAAAAGGAAAGAACTAAAGAAATATAATAATTATATTATATGCATTTTCTGTTAAAACATAGTTATGTACAGTGGTGACTAAAATAGTAAAGTTGTGCTATAATTAAAATTGAGGATGTTTTAATTTTAAAAGCAAATAAATATATTTAGAATCTGGAAAATTGTAAATATGCTTACTACTAAATCCAAAAAATAAAGTTTGTACAAATAAAATGTGAAAAAAATATTGGCCCATGAGGGGATCGAACCCGCGACCTTCGCGTTATTAGCACGACGCTCTAACCAACTGAGCTAATGGGCCAAGTTGTGAGACGATGGAAATAACAAACTCTTGGGACACATGAAAGTTGGAAGTTGAAGTCAGTTTTATGTTGATATTTTGTAACATTGAGATCTAAATAAAATAAACGGTACCAGAAACTGGCACATACTTTCTGACAAACATATTTAAATTATTAAACAAATTCACTGTAACTTAATTATTTTTATTAAAGTAGGAGAGTAACTAATAAATATTATTATTAGCTAGAGAGAAAACTATTCCATCGATTTCGAACAAATTTGCACAAAACATGTAAATTATTCCTGTATAGATGCACGAAAAAAGGTTTTGAAACATGTTGAAAAACAACCCCCTTTTTGGCCAAAAAACCCACAAAAATCAGTTATTATTATTATTAGCTAAACGAGAATTTTTAGAAATATGTGGTTTTTTGCATATGGTAGGGTACATTAATTAAGGGCTACAAATAAGCCACATTTTATCAAATCGTTAGAGACTTTTTTTATAAAAAAATAATTACTGATTTTTTGGGGGTTTCTTGGTGGGGGTTGTTTTTCAAAATTTTTCAAAACCTCTTTTCGTGCATCTATACAGGCCTAGTTGACATGTTGGGTGCAAATTTGTTCGAAATCGATCGAATAGTTTTCTTTCTCTAGCTTTGAATACATACAGACAGACAGACAGACATACAGACAGACAGACAGACATAAAAACATACAGACAGACATAAAGACATACGGACAGACATACTGACAGACATTTTGTAAAACACTTTTTTGGACTCAGGGGGTCCCAAAAAGAATATTTCCACAAAACTCTCAATATGGTACCAGGAACTGGCACGTACTTTCCCACAAACATATTTAAATTATTAAACAGATTTAATGTGACTTCATAATTGTAGGAAGATTGGAGGTGATATTAAAGTAGGAGATTAACTAATAAATAGGATTAGTATTAGCTAGAGAGATGATAATAGTTAAGTTATGTGTAATAATTGGTTTGTTCAACACGGCATCCTATACCAACACAGTAAACACAGCAATATTGTATGTACTTTTGCTGTCATTATCTTTAACTTAGCTATCATCCTTCATCCTATTGTTTTGACAGTTACACCATCAAAAGGGCTACAAAAAAGATGTCTTGACATTTTTTGATAAAATCTACGTTTTTTTGGTAATTTAGATTAGAAATTTTCAAAAAGCCGCCATTTTGAAATGCATGATTGGATTCAAATGCTTATTTTTCTTGAGATATATCATCGTTAGGTTAAACTTCACACCAAGTTTGAACCCAATCAATCAAACCGTTCTCTAGATATGATTTATTTTGTACAAAAAAACAAAATGGCGGATATCTGGGAAACAAAGCGTTTTCGGGCCTATGTTTATATGAATTTTTTTTTTCTTATTTTGACCCACAAAACCATTTCCCGAAGTTTGATCCCGTAATTACGGGACACCCTGCATATGAATTCGCAATCTAGCAAACGCATTTTAAATCCGATTTGGTCAAACAAATTCTAGTAATATATTTCGTACACATAGACAGCTATTCAGCGCCTTCTTGAATAGATTAATTTCCCAAATAGTTGCTTGAAATTCTAAAACACATAAACTTAATTTTTCAAATTCGCTCAACTCACGTCAGAGGTTCAGCTGCGTGGTCGTATTATGTTTATTGTATAGGGGTTGCTACCCCATTTTAATTTATTTGTATGTAGTGATCATATTCTCTAAACAATCCTGCTACTAATATGTGTAAATTGCGAAAATTGTTAAGTTGTTTTTGAGCATACAGAAAAAGTAAGTGCATGAATGATTATTTAATTTTAAGGTTAGTTATCACATTTCATCCCGTAATCGAATTGCAAATGGTTTTTATATTAATTAAGAACAATTTTAGCTTTATACACTGAAAAAACTCTATCCTTGCAGCAACACAATTAATGTTGCGGTAAAAGAAATATTTGTTTATGGGTCAGCAGGGTGTAGTTAGCTTTACTGTTAAAGTAAGCTACTGTTGATCTCTTGATATTATAGCAATGTTATTAACTTAGCACCAAATGTAAGTTCAAGAGTAAGCCTAATGTTTCTATGACATTAAGGCACTACTAACTATGTCGCAAGGCTAGTTAATGTAGTAGTGAATATAAACTAATGTAGTTATAACATTAGGTAGAGTGTTTAATATTGTAGTGTTCCTTTACTGGTAAGTTAGTTGTTATTGTCACAAAAATAATAAAATTAGGCAATACATCTACAAAATATTACACTCATATTAGTTATTGTAATCATAAGAGTAATTGCTCTGTGTGTTTCGGTATAACAAACGTCCTTGCAAGGTTAGTTGATGTAGTGGTGAACTTCATACTAATAAAGTTCTAACACTAGTTAAGATTGTAATTACTATATAGTTTGTTTATTGTAACAATAGTTATTTTTGTCACAACAGAAACAGCTTTTCTTAACTCCGATATTTTATTTCGAAATTTGTCGATAAGCTTTCCCCTGCATACTAACTGTCGAGGTCCTCCAGTTAGAGGAGGTACATAGTAAGAGTTCTGGAAAAAATAAAAATTAAGTGTAAGATAACTATAAAATATATTATATAATATACATAGTTATTAATGTATGTAGTTATTTACATAGTTAAGGACATAACATTTTTACTGTATCTTAAAATAAAGAATTCAAGCTTTAAATTACAACTTTTAAAAATGTTAACCTAAATTTTATGTTTAAAGCTACCGTATTTGATAATGAGTTCATTACTTTTAATTTAATTAATTACTGCGACATTTCCCTCCGAAGATGGATATTTATTATCTTGAGTAGTAGTTAAGCTAGTTTGAAGTAACTTTTTTGTTAGTAAAAAACATTCTTAGTTTTAATAATTAGTTAACAAGGGTTGATCAATACTAGTAAACATCGTAAATTATTTTAAATACATAAATTATTTCAAATATCAGAATAATTAGTTCTGATAAAAGTAATCAAAATTCATTACCGTATCCAAATATTTGTATATGCTATTTTTAGGTTTTTGAAGAACATCAATATATTTACAAAATAATAAAATAAGGCTCTGTCATTTCAAATGTAAAAATTCCTAAAACAATTCATGTTAATTGACTGATGCCATTGGCAGTCTAACTGAGGCTTTCATGGAACAGTACTTCTTAAAAACCACTCCTAAATATTAAAAATTCATTCACACATTTTTAAACAGCTAAACAACCAAATTGAATCTTTAAGAATATTTTTTTAACAAATCCTTAATTTGTTGTAAGATGTAGTTGTTATTAATAAATATTTTAGCGAAATGCCTGAGGTATATAAATTAACAATTATGTTATTTTGTTAATTTTCTTTCTTTGAGCCTTATATTTTTACTTGAAAAGATATAATATGAATGAATTGTCTGTAGTTGTATGTAGTAATGTTAAATCATTTAAATGGAAGTTAGGTACTAAAAAATAAGTTCGTTTACATGGATTTCCTCCATATTGGATAGGGCAAGTATATCTATTTCATTTTCTGAAATGAAAGTATATTATTTAATAATAAACTAATTATGTGTAAATAGATTACTAAAATTAATTTTAAATATTTTCCAGAATGATTATTAAAACAATAATTTAAAATATATAGAAAATAGATTAGTTATATATCTTTAAAATAGTATGACAAAGTTATGTATAACTTCAGGCAACCTCCCATAACCTGTAATGAAATTTTAACATTGAATATATACCGTATTTATTATGGTAGTTTTTAAAATTACTGCATCTAATTATAATATTGCATTTACTTATCTATTTACCTGAACTTACCTTTAAAAATTGTAATATAATTTTGAAATCCCCATGACGTCAACAAAGCTTCTACATCATCATCCATGTATGTTGAAAAACTAGAAGATCGACAACGAAGCAGTTTAGTTATAGCTGTTTGATGTAGTCTTTGTTGTTACTTGTTAGTCTACCGAGTACTGAAGAGAAACTGAATTCGAATTTCGTAAAACCGTGAGAAACTGTAATTGTGGACAGGGTAACTCTAAAACAGGAAAAAGCTACCGTCTAAAGGATGTACAGCGGATGTAACCCAGTTCACTGCATCATAAATAACCGCCTTTATGCCTTGTAAGTCAGCTAACATTGTGAACATATTGTTTTCATTCCGTTTTTTAGACGTATATTACGTTAGATTTACCTTATAGTTACATTAACTAATTTAGTGACTACAATAATCGCCTTTACGTATATTAAATTAACTATGACATTTTACTACATTAGAGTTTACAGTAAAACTCAACATTAAAAAAACCTTACAGCAATGCAAATATTTCAAGCTCTAAAGTAACCATGACATTATAAATGTTACCATGACAGAAAAACTGTTAACATTAATTTTAACTTTGCAGTACGGTTAGAGTTTTTTCAGTGTAGCTTTTAGGAAATTTGTTCAATTTACATTTATTGTATAGGGGTTGCAACCACATTTCAACCCCCTAGACTGTAGCAATTGTAATGTCTAAACATTCCTAACATTAATATGGACAAAGTGTGAAATTTTACTGAAATCGGTCGAATAGTTTTTAAATCTATAGAGGACAAAAAAACATCAATTTTTAAAAGAGTGATTAAAATTTTTATTACGAACGCGTATTGCAACTCCATAAAAAACAAAACAAAAAAATCAGTTATTATTATTATTAGCTAAAGTATAATTTTTAGAAATCTGCTGTTTTTTGCATATGGAAGGGTACATTAAGGGCTACAAATTAAGGGTACAAATAAGCCAAATTTTATCGAAATCGTTGGAGCCGTTTTTCTATAAAAAAAATAATAACTTATTTTTTGGCCAAAAAAGGGGTTGTTTTTCAAAAATGTTCAAAACCTTTTTTCGTGCATCTATACAGGTCTAATTGACACATGTCTAGTGCAAATTTGTTCGAAATCAATTGAATAATTTTCTCTCTAGCTTTGTATACATACAGACGGACATACAACAGACATTTTTAAAAACCACTTTTTTGGACTCAAGTGTTCTCAAAACGGATATTTCCACAAAAATCTCAACATCGCCTTTTTTTGCGATCACTATACTTTCTCTCTCTATACTATAGTATAGTGAGAAAGTAAAAAGAATATCTTTTAGCTAATGCTAACCTTACAACGCTGGTTTTGCAGTTAGTTTGCTGAATGTTCACCTAACTTTTATTTTCGTACTTATCGTAGTCAGTGGTTATGTCATGTCTTTCATATTTTGTGTACGATAGTTTTATGTTTTCTCTTTTTGGTACAATTGGTGTGTTTAGATTAGTAAGTGCAAACATAACCAAAATGGCTGAACTTTACCTAAATTTTTGGTGTTTAATTTCTCTTATTGTTAAGTCTATCTAGGGACTGAAATAAAAACAAGTTAAGATGTAACGTTTTCACTTAAAGGGGAAAATATAAAATCTTTTATTTCTTTATTAAAAACTTCAACAGATTTTACTATATAATATAGCAGTACGAGTCAGTCATTCTTTCAGACTTGAAGTCTATAAATTTACTGATCCAATGCAGCCAATCTGTGAGTTCAGCTTTATATGGAGCATGCTGTATATATTATGTATAATATATGTTACATAAGCACAAGGGGCGTGCAGGGAGGGAGTAGACAAACACACGAAATGAATTTTGTGCGAGGGGTAAAATCTAATACATAGAAAACACGGGACACCTGGGAATTTAGAGTGTTGGGGGAGAAAGTGCCCAAAGTGCTGTTTACGCCTGTCCATTCCCCTGTTTTCCAAAATTACTTCCAATATTGAACATTTTAAGAAACGAACCGAATAATAACGTTTTCCAATCCAGAAAGCTGTGCCTTTGTACGTATTTAAAGATTTCTGACGTTGTACGCAATGTCTAGAAGATATTGTTCCAAATTTCACCAGGCTACTCTATATGGGAACATTTGAAAACCAGTTTCTATAAATATAAATCCAGAAGTGATTTGTTTTCAAATTATCCGTTTTTTTCTTTTACGAAACACTTAATATCTTAGGAAATAGGAAATATATTGAGCTCAAATTTGGTGTACATATTTGTTACGTAACCCTTTTCCCTTGTTCTTTTGGTTTCAAATTTACAATTTACACATTTACCATTTTGAGACATTTAATAATGATAATGTAAAATATCTCTAAATCAGTTGAATTGATTTAAAAAATTAGTAACAAAAAAGGTACTTTTTTAATGACAAACGAAACTGTTTTTGTAAGATATTGCCTGGTGAAATACAATATATATTATATTTTGAAAAATATTCTGTAAGAAGGTCACATCATTTGTATTGGTTATCAAAAAAAAAAAAAAAAACCGGCTGGACAGAATTTGATATTTCTTTCACACCGCGATCTTGACGTTTGAGCAATACGGTCAATGGTTTTGCGTAAATGGCAGGTTTTTTTTATGTAATACAGAGAAATAAATTACATTCTAAGAGCTAGAAGGTTTTTTTTTTCATAAACAACTGCACTCAAGTAATACAAAACATAATCTCAAAGAAACGTAAAGAGACATTATAATTTTAAAATTTTTTTGATATTTATAGTACAAATATGTATTTTGTAATAGCGTAGGTCTATAGTATGTATATAAATGAATAAATACAAGTAAATATTTTTAAAACTAAAAAATCTCAAAATATTGTCTTATGACGACCGCATTGACCACCTTAAGTGCATTGTGCCAATGTGTTCACTGACAAAAATCAGGCAATTTAGTTTCTGGTTTGTTCTTTTCCTAAACTGTAGCCTAATATATAAAATGTCTCAGAGGGCTCCGCTCCACTCAGCAATAGTTATGGGTTTATATTTATCTTAAAAATAATCTACATAATTTCATAAGTAAGTTTAACCTTCCTTGGACATATTTATTTTATAGTTTTCCACCATAGATTTCATAGATTTCATAGATTTTCCGGCATAGATTTCATTTTAATCAATTCATTAGTTTCTCCTATCTAAGAGAAACTATGGCGCCAAAGGTCTAAATAATTTAGATTAAATAACCAAAACTTTAATATTATTAACTTACTGAAGGGATTCAGTGATTAAAGAATGATAGTTAAAATAAATAAACGGTACCAGATAACTGCCACATACTTTCTCACAGTAGAAACTTTATACCTTCCCAAGAGTAGCATAGGAGGTGGTTATTTAGAATTGCAAAAGTAGGACATACCATGGAAAATATTAGATGCATGTAACACACATACATATTATATTACTAGCTGACCCGTATGGCGTTGCCCGTGGTGGTTGGTATTTTCAGTTTTTTTAACGTAATTGTATTCTTTTTAAGTGTTCAGTCAGTGAGTGGTATTTGGCTTATATATATATATGGATCTTAAATAATTTATTTTATAATAATTTATCAAAATCTGCTATTGTACAGGTTATTGTTGCAATAATTTTGTTAACAAGTATCAGAAGTTTGTCGCAATGGAAACGGGGCTTGTAACATGTGAATTCAATTTGTCATGTTGGTACTGCTCATACGCTCAAGGTAAGTAAAAAAACTATATACAAAACAGAAGGTTACTAATTAATATTTTTATAATTTTCCCAGTTCTACTATTTATTTTTTATAATTTTATGCCGTATATACGCGATGTGTGATAAAAAAATACTGTGAATAATTTTATTACAAAGTAATAAGCGTACTTAGAATTTTAATTAATCTCCTTCAACGTAGGCTACAGTCCTTAGCCAGTGATGCAATCGTCCCAACGTTGAGTCCATGACTGGAAGCTTTTCCGGAAGGCTTCTTTCGGAAGGGCTTCCAGCTGCTGGATCGAGACCATCTCAATGTCGGGAATGGTGTAAAAACATTTTCTCTTTAGCAGGTTTTTTGTTTTTTTAAAGAGCCAAAAGTGGCATGGTGCTGAACCTGGTATGGTGGATGAGAACAGAAAAAACACTTTTCCGGTCAAAAATTCGCGAATCAAAAGCGAATTGTGACACGCCACGTTGAAGAGATGAAGGGTGGCTCATTTTTCTGGTCTCTTTCTTTGCACATCGTTTTGAAAACGTTCCAGTACCTCCATGTAAAATTCGGAGTTTACAGTTGTGCCCTTTGCCCTAACTATCGAAAATAGCATGACCTTAATGTTCGACTTTGACTGACGTGCTTTTTTAGGGCGATGGAAGTTACTAGTTGTCTTTTGAGAACTCAGAATTTACGTCTCAGGGTCATAAACATAGACCCAACTTTCATCTCCAGTTACAATTTTGGCCATGGAGTCCAAAACTGCATGAAGACGATCTTTCGATGCCGTACAATCTGAGACACGATTTTCCTTCTGATCATCAGTGAAAAGTCTGGGAACAAATGTAGCACTCACTCGCATCATTTGCAAATTATCGGTTAAAGTGCTTTGCACCCATTAAGTTGTTAAGTTCTTCCGTAAGCTCTCGAATAGTCATTCGCCAGTTTAAACGAACAAGTTTGGCCATTCTTTGCACGTTTTCGTCTGTTTTTGAGGTTTTCGTCTCGTCTTCAACAGACTCATTTCAACTTTTAAATCGCTCATACAACTTGCAAACAGTCTTCAGAGTTACCACATTATCGACATACAATAATTTCAACATATCTTGAGCTTATTTGGCACTATTTTGCAACTTGAAACAAAACTTAACCCTTCCGGTAGCATGGGGTGTTTCAACACATTACGATTTAAATTTTCTTGTTGTTTTATATATTTTTTATTAGTTGATTTGATTCTTGTTTCGTGTATTCTTCTAAAATAGAAAACGGAATCGGAGCGTGAAAGAAAAATATTGAAAACATTATTCAGTTTTTTTGTGCTGTATAACGTTTTGGGGTGTCGTATCTCATTTTGGGTGGAGGGGTGGACTTTTTATTTGAAGGTATAAATATAAATTTCTTATAAAAATCAATAGTACCTTTAATGATGTAACAATTAGGTATTAATTATGTAGTCGTAAAAAAATCTATAGTAAACTTGTTTTAATATTGAGTGAAGTTATGCATTTTATTTTAGAATTTGTCATAATTTTGTATTTATTATTTTTTTAACCTATTTGTTTATCACCCAAAATGTGTATAGATAATAAACTAGACACATGTACAAATACGTATTAAGGGTTTTTATAAAACGTTGTGTCTTATTTATGATTATGTTGTACATTTGTAAGTTGGGGTGTCCAGGCACCCCTATATACCAGTTTTGTGCTTCAAAAGTAAGGATACCAGTTAAGGGTTAATGTTAACTAGTGGACCCGGCAATGCTTCGCTATTGCTATTGTTTGATTTACCTAACCTAAAATTATATTGTTTTTGATCCAAATCAGTTGTTGATCAAAATCAGCTGTTGATCAAAATCAGCTGTTTTAAGCTTTTCATACGAACAGCTGTTTTTTGTGCCCCTGATAAAATCAAAAGAAATCTTTCTTCTCCTTCCTTAAGATTGACCTTCCATAAGATTAACATTGAAACTTTGAGGGCCACTGGGGCGTATCCCTGAGGACCGATGTAAATTATAATGGGATTCTGCTCATCTACATGACACTACCTTTCTAACGGTATGCGCGAATTTCTCCTACGATGCACACAAGCTGAGAAAAAAGGACGACAAGTTTTGTGCTTGCCTTTTAATATATAGATGCGCTCTTTGAAAATCCATGATGCAAGACAGACACAGTAAACACCATCTAACTCTAGTTGTTCTGGAAGCTGACAGACAAGTCAGAACTTGTTCAAACTTGACACTGCCTATCTCAACAGATCAGGCTATCTAGATCAAATTGATGTAGCTTCAACAGTTGTTGCTATACAAATTAATTTACCTTATTTTTTTATCATGCATCGTAAGCTATACACTACTAAAATTTTAAAATCTGTGACGTATGTGTTTGAAAAAGCCATTAAATTGCCTAAATATAAAGCCGCGTTTACACCAAATGTTGGCAACAAAATGTATTGCCAACAAGTTGCCAACATGTTGACAACAAGTTGGCAACAAGTTGACAACATGTTGGTAACAAGTTGTCAACAATTTGACAACAAGTTGACAACATGTTGGCAACAAAATAATTCGCGCTAATAATTTGATCACGTGAGAATAAACTTAATTCAATGTATAAATCCGTTTTATTTTCGAAACAAATTGTCAATTCCAATGTAAAAAACTTTAAATGTCGAAGAAAATAATTACATTCTCATAAGCAAAACTGCTTGAAAATATTTTGTTTCAATTAAACAAGTAAGTTTATTAAAACAATATACAGTATATACCTATGCATTTATATATAGGCCTAGGCCTATGTATACTTTAACAGATTTTGTATAGTTTGTTAAATTATTACTAATACATGTACATTAGAAAATGTACATACAAAATTTGATCCTACTTATTGATAAGTTTTTTTTATAATGTACGTTTAACCATTAACATTTTTTAAACAAAAATATTACAAATTTTTTAGATTTTAAAAAACTGTGGCATGAGAGACGTGTTGTAGTTGTGTGACAAAATAAAGTCGTAGTACCGGTACTTAATGGTTAAATATTGAATATTAAACTAACTCCAAGCATAGTTTTTAAATTTTTGTTTTTGTACGTAGCAATTTTCGGGTTCCAAAGAACCTCTCTTTTCCTATATATTTCGATTAGTGCAGATATTTTTGCACGCGACCATTCGACACCTTCACTTTCCATTGTAAACTTTCAACTGAACCTGACACAAACACACGTTAAAATGGGTTTGGCCTTGATTACAACTGGAGTGATGACGCGCTGTCTGGCGCGCGAAGGCAGAGTGGGGAAAGTTGTCAACTTGTTGCCAACAAGTTGCATGTCTTTTAGCGTCCGTCATTTTGTTGCCAACTTTCTTTGATCTTTACCGACAACCGACGGGAAACGATATTTTTGTTGTCAACATGTTGGCAACATCCAAAAGTTGTCAACATTTTCTTAAAACTGCCAACAAGTTGATGCAACTTGTTGGCAACATGTTGACAACTCCGGTGTAAACGCGGCTTAACACGAATTATCTACATATAATGTTATTTAATTCATATTTAAAAGCGTTTATCTATAATTCAAAGTTCCTTTAACCCTAGAACCGGCAATGTTAACTAAAATGGATTTTTTGGCGTGTGCAAGCATTTTTTCAAAAATTCGCCAAAAATAGTAAATGGACCCCAATCCAAAAGTGTTCCATAGCTTTTTTATAGAAAAAGGTTCCAAAAATGTATATATGGCAATAAAAAAATGATAGATGTAAAATGTACAAAGTTATTAGCTCAAGAAACAAAAAAATGTTCAGTTACGAAAAATAAAAGTTCAACTTTAGGTATACATAAAAAGTAGTACAAAATTTTTGTAATTTTTTCCATAAATATAAAAGAGTTTCGTAATTTAGTTATAAATAGAACTGCATACAAACATTTATCAATTTCAAATTTCTTATTTTGAAAACACCAGTTTTTATGTTCCGACTACAAGGGTGCTAACAAAACTAGGCCTGGTTTGAAACGTAATTTAGGAATATTTGCTTTGCACAAAAATGAAATATTATTATAACAAAGAGTAGAGAATAAATCAAAGAAAAGAACTGTATACTGTACTTGTGTATTACCTTATCATAAAAGTGTTTTTCTTAGAATCAATTAAATTACAATTGCAAGATCTACAAAACGCCTCATAACTTTACAACTATTTAACAGACTTTTGATTCGATGGCAGTTGATAGGGGAAATTGTGACGAATCCAACGGAATATAGGTTTAATTCGGAAAAAACACTCGGTGGGCTGTAGAGACGGACGAAAGTCGAGTTATTTCCTTAAGTTTTGAATGAATATTTGTTTGCCGATTGATTTGTAGAAAACTAATAAACTACAACGATGATTACGTATGTAAATATACGTTTTAGAAAAAACTTGTAAATACAAAAAATAAAGTTTAAATCAGTTCCTTTCCAACTGTTTTTGTTTTTTTTAGATTGGAAGATTTTTACTTGGTCAAATATTCGATACAATCATGCGTTACAAATGTGTTGTCGTAGCCGGGAGTGACAGGACGAAACGTGCTGTCTACCTGTTCTAGGGTAAAAAATGAATAAACCCTCTCCCGTGAGAAGGTACCAACCCTCCAGCACGTGAAAGTTTGCCACGGGCCCCTTCAGTTACACCATTGCATCATGGCCCATGTTAACAGAAAACACCCATACAAATAATGAAAACATCTCTAGTCCACATTGTTATGAATGTAATTAAATAACATAGGCCAAGGTTTGAATTCACGCAAGGCGTTTGACGTGTGGGTAGATGGACGGAATAAAAAACTATAATATTAATAATAACAATAATTAAAGCTCGGTTAAGTTGTAGGATTGTGTGCGACGAATCTTTAATGGGTTGTATAACCTTGGCGCAAAGACTTATGTCACTAGTTGGCCGTTCTTAAAAATATGTCCAATCGACCTTTGTTAGTAGAAACCGAGAAATCCAGCCGCTCCAGAATCCACCATGTATAAGCAATATAATCTCTCTAATATATAAACAATGTAATTGTGTGCTTAAGACCAAACGGCAGAGTGTAAACGTTTTAACACAAATTACGAAATGAGGAAACTTAATGTACATTTTTAAACACAACTTACGAAATGAGGAAGCACAATGTCCATTTCAGAGGTATCATTAATTAAACTTTACATTGTTTTAACATTAACAGATCAAGCCTATGACTTAGGACAATCTGTTGCATTTATATACTCAACTGGAATATACTAATTTAGCAATGCGATTTGGCCTAACCGGCTAAAGCGCTAGTCTTTGGTGATGGACTCTGCTGGTTCGAATCTCGGCAAGACCCAAACTTTTTCAAACAGATGGAATAGAGCGTTTCGCATTAGGAGCGTTTCATAAAATGCATGGTGAAACGCGTGACGGTAAAATCCGATTCACCCCCAGCAACAAGAAAACTATTATACTCTGCTATACACACATGTATAAAATTTGTTTGGACGTGGTGCGCCTATAGAAGTTTACACTTCGAAAATATGCCATTCATTCAACCAAAACCTGTGTCCCAACTGCATGGCATCAGGATCTTTATCACCACTACCTCATCACCCAATACAAGTGCCTCTGCCCTATCAATCGTCATTTCCTTGAAAATATAGCCTAGAATATACTCAAATTTTATATCAGAGTATACAATAATCGCTATGCACTTGCTTCGCCACGAATCACTGCGCGCATAACATTTAATTCACCGAATTTAGGTACTTTTAAATGAGGAAAAATGAAAAGTCTTTTGATATGAAATGGCAGCGGTAATTTCATTTATACGTTATCTCAAACAGTGCTTTTTTAATTCCCCCCCCCCCTATACGTAGTATATGGAGAAAGTGTTGTTTTCGTCCAAATTTTCGAATTTGAATTTTTAGTGGAATTATCTGTTTTGGTGCTCCCTGAACCCCCAAAAATGTTTTAGTGGAATTATCTGTGTTGGTGCTTCCTGAACGCAAAATATTTTTAGTGGAATTATTTGTTTTGGTGCTCCCTAAACCCAAAAAAGTGGTTTTTTGGTGATGTCTGTCCGTGTGTCTGTTAGGACGTGTACAGAGGTGGAGACCGTACCAACGATCCGATTTCGATGAAATTTTGTATGTAGGGGTAATTCTGGACTATCTCCATGCGTTAGTTTCCCCATTTTTTTAAAATTTTTGATTTTGAAGAGGTTTTACCCCCCAAAAATGGCCAAAAAACGAGAAAATCAAAATTTCTCAAAAACGGCTCTAACGATTTTGATAAAATTTTGCTTATTTGTAGCCCTTAATGTACCCTACCCTATGCGAAACACCGCATCTTTCTGAAAATTCTCGTTTAGGTAATACAAAGAATAAATGATTTTTGGGGTTTTTTGGCCAAAAAGGGGGTTGTTTTTCAAAATTTTTCAAATCCTTTTTCGTGCATCTATTTTCGTACAGGCCTAATTGACATGTTTGGTGCAAATTTGTTTGAAATCAATCGAATAGTTTTAATAATAATAATATAATACGGATGTGTGTTATATGCATCTAATATTTTCCATGGTATGTCCTACTTTTGCAATTCTAAATAACCACCTCCTATGCTACTCTTGGGAAGGGATAAAGTTTCAACTGGGAGAAAGTATGTGGCAGTTATCTGGTACCGTTTATTTAGTTTGCGGTTTGGGTTTCTATGCGAAAAAGAAAATATTCCGACCACGCAGCTGAACCGCTGACGAGAGTTGAGAGAAATTTCAAAATTAAGTTTTTATGTTTTATGGGTTCAACCAACTATTTGGGAAATTGGTCAACTCACGAAGGCACTGTGCAGCTGTCTACTGTACGAAATATATTAGTAGAATTTGTTTCCACCTCAGCATCCAGCCCCGGCTAACCCGCTGCTTCGTTCCGCTTGCACCTCTATCTTGCGACCTTGGATTGTGGACTGCTAAGCTTCGATCGCATGGTACAAACTAGCTTCGCGTAGTACAAAATACCGGAAGCTTTTATGGTATTTTACGTTTTAATCTATTTGGGGGGGGGGGGGGCAGATGGGTAATAAGGTCGTGTAAAAAAAACAAAATGTGCAGAATAATCTCGTATATTTATTTTTAACTTCCCGCTAAAAGAAAATTGAAAATTTTCTAAAATCGGAAAATTATTGGTTTCACCCCGTTTTTCGAAAATCGAGTATTCATCAGATCTCGACGTTTTGAGGTCCTAGGAATCTTCCCTGACCACTCCCGAGAGGGTGTCACCCTGTCTGTATGTATGTGTGTGTGTATGTAAGTATGTGACCCGCTTATAACTTTTGAATGGCTTAGCCGATTGGATCCTACCAAACGGCGTTCTAAAGAGTTCTATCAAACTTAGATTTCCTGAAAATCTCAACTAATTCGGACCGGTAGGTTCTGAGAAATGTCGAAAAAACTAAAAATACATTTTTTTCAAATCAGGTTTTTTTTTAATAACTTTTAAACGGCTTTACCGATCAATTCCAAAATCTAATCAGCTTTTAACCTTGAAAAGCGACGTCGATCGCTACCAGTCCGGTCTAAATCGGTTAATTCGTTCGTGAGATATCGTGAACGAAAGAAAATCAAAAAAAGTGTTTTTTCTCAATTTCTCCGAAATTTTTCATCAGAAAAATTTTTGTTGTCGATTCTTTTAATGGACTTGAAAAACTGCATTGATTGCCGCAAATCGCATAAAAATCGGTTGATTCATTCGCGAGATATCATGAACAAAAGAAAATAAAAAAAAGTGTTTTTCCTCAATTTCTCCGAAAGTTTTCATCTGAAAAATTTTGGTTGTTGATTCTTTCAATGGACTTTAGAAACTGCATCGATTGCCGCAAATCGCATAAAAATCGGTTGATTCATTCAAAAGTTATGGCAGTTCAAAATTTCCAAAAATAGTGTTTGTTGTAATTAAACTTAGCGGGAAGTTAAATGGATGGCCTTTAGGGTCAACCGTTTTCCAAATTTTTTTTATCTAAAACTAAAAACAATTTTAGTACAAACAATTTGTATTTCCTGTCATGAAACATGCTTTCGGCTGATCTCGTCTGAGCCACTTGAAAACAATGTGTGCTCCAAATTTGGTCTTCATCGGGCTTAAAATGCGGCAATTAGAGTGCAAACATACATCTATATACTTACATAAAAGCCAAATCCATTGACTCACTGATCACGATTTCTCAAAAACTAATGAACAGATCGGAAAGAAATTTGGTATGTAGCTTCCTCTAGGGCCATAGGTGTTCACTAAGAAAGGTTTAAAAAAAAATTCGAAATTTTAGGGGGGATTTGGGGGGGTCAAATTTACTAAATTACAATTTCTCTAAAACTACTGAACGGATTGAAATGAAATTTGGTATTTAGCTTCCTCTAGGGCCGTAGGTGCTGATACGAAAGGGGTTTAAAAAAATGTAAATCTTGTGGGGGGTTTGGGGGTCAAAGTTACTAAATCACGATTTCTCCAAAACCACCGAACGGATTGGAATGAAATTGTGTATGTAGCTTCCTCTAGGGCATTAGGTGCTCTGTAAGAAAGGGTTTCATAAAATTCGAAATTTTAGGGGGGTTTGGGGGTCAAAGTTACTAAAAATCCCCATAAGAAATATTTAGTGTAATTTATATTTATTGATATAATATATTTTTGTTAATATACATTTAAATTTGATTTGTCCGTGCAAAGCCGGATCGGGCCAGCTAGTATATATATAAAGTTTTTACACACGAAAACGTGTTCTGGGGACCATGATCGGTTCTCATTTATTACTCCCCACCTTAGGTCTCAGCCTAAGGGTCATTGAAATTGCTCAGGAATACAATATTTTTCAAACACGTCAAACATTCTATCCTCCCTTTAACATTGTTTTATAAAAACCATACTTAGCCGTATACAGTAGCCTATAAATATATAAAATCTCTTTTGTTCTCTATCCTGTTTTTAATATCACTCCTTACTTCTTATCTATCCAGGAACTCTGGAAGTTAAGTGCACAGCAAGTGTGACTCCTAACATAAGTCATCTTTAAAGACCCCCCCTATTTAATGGCCCCTTAAAGCCTCTCGTGTTATTAGCCCAATAATACTCGTTTAAATGTGTTCGTAAACTTTTGTTGGGCGCAATTGCTTTATATTTGGTAAATAATTGTTTTACTTCAGTTTTAATACAATAAAAAGGGGATGAACATAAGCTCTCGAATCACTGTTATTTATTTTTTCTTCTTTTTAATCAAAATTCTTCAGAGGCTCTGAATCGAATCAGGTTGGCAAAACCTTTCATCTCGAACGAGTGAAAGACATTTTAACTCTTTACAGAGTTTTTGAGGCTACTATTAAATTTTTGATTTACGGAAAGATACTGAATCATGTGGATATGTTTTTATTTCAACATGGCAAACAACGGCCTATATTTTGTTCAATATAGGCCAATATATAACAATGGCCTATTTTTTCAATATAGTAAACAATGGCTTGCATTTTTTAAACATAGTAGACAGTTGCATATATATTTTTTTGCATTTAAGTAAACAATGGCCTTTATTTTTTCAATATAGTAGCTAATCGCATATATTTTTTTCAATATAGTAGATAGTCACATTTTTCCAATATAGTACACAATCGCCTATATTTGTTCAATATACCTAGTAGTTAATCGCCTATATTTGTGTAGTATAGTAGCCAATCGCATATAGTTTTTTCAATATAGTAGAAAATCACATTTTTTCCAATATAGTACACAATCGCCTATATTTTTTTCAATATACCTAGTAGTTAATCGCCTATATTTTTGTAGTATATTAGCCAATCGCATATAGTTTTTTCAATATAGTAGATAATCACCTTTTTTTCCAATATAGTATACAATCGCCTATATTTTTTTCAAATACCTAGTATTTAATCGCCTACATTTTTTTCAATATGCCTAGTAGTTAATCGATTATATTTTTGTAGTAGGCCTATAGTAGCCAATCGCATATATTTTTTCAATATTAGTAGTCAAACGTCTATATCTTTTTGAACATAGTAGACAATCGCCTATATTTGTTCAATATAGTAGTCAAACGTCTATATCTTTTTGAACATAGTAGACAATCGCCTATATTTGTTCAATATAGTGGACAATCACCAACATTTTTTGATATATTAGTCTATGGCCTATATTTTTCATTATAAGAGACAATCGCTTATATTATTTCTATATAGTAGACTATACAATTGCCTATATTTTTGTCAATATACCTAGTATTTAATCGCCTACATTATTTCAATATGCCTAGTAGTTAATCGATTATATTTTTGTAGTAGGCCTATAGTAGCCAATCGCATACATTTTTTCAATATAGTAGTCAATCGTCTATATCTTTTTGAACATAGTAGACAATCGCCTATAATTATTGTTCAATATAGTGAACAATCACCAACATTTTTTGGTATATTAGTCTATGGCCTATATTTTTCATTATAAGAGACAATCGCTTATATTATTTCTATATAGTAGAAAATCGCATATATTTTTTTCACTATAGTGGGCAATCACCAACATCTTATGTATATTAGTCTATGGCCTATATTTTTCATTATAAGAGACAATCGCTTATATTATTTCTATATAGTAGACAATCGCCTATATTTTTATATACTGCAATTGAATGTCTACGCCAATGATTAAGTTAGAAATGTAATTTCAACTCACACCCAGAACTAGTGATTAATTTGTTTCGTTATAACTTATTGCGAAATATAAGCAAACAGTAGCCTACAACACCCTCAGGCGCAATCGTTGTTTGTTTGCCCAAACTATTCTCAAATATTGCCGAATCTTTGGGAAGTGTAAACAAATGTCAGAATAAATTGGATTTTATATTTCTTCCACAAATAAGTGAGCAATTCCAATGTTAGATTTACAATTCACACCTTCAATTCTGTTTTGTGGTAGGTCCTTTCTGTATTTTATATGTTTGTGGACATACTAGTAATAGAAAATATTTAATTATAGTCCTCGGGCCCAGGCCTTTAAAAGTTTATGATTACCTAACACTTGATACTTCGTACATACCTTATTTATGTCAAGTCGGACAACATTTTTATTTGCAACAATTCTCGGTAGCGGGGCGTTTTCCTTTGAGATCCCTGCAAAGTCGTTGATTTCATGCGGGAACAAATTTATGACCTAAAAATGTAATCTTTCTTACAATCGAAAGTTTGTTTAATATAAAAAGCGAAAAACATTTTGTCGGACAAATATTATGGTAATTTTTTACATGGCAAATTTATGACGCCATAAAATGTAGTACCTAACTGCAGATTTTTTCAGAATCGTTTAAATAAAATATTTATAATTAAGTATTTATTATTTTTCATTTTTTATTTAGATATTTATTTTATTCCCTAATGTAATACAAACACATACAAAATAATAAAATAAGAAGGTAACTTAAACATAACATAAAATAAAAGAACTACCTGTAATATAACATGAAACTTAACTTATATAAAAAATAACAGAATGCCTTTTAAATAATAAGTGGTAACCTTGTCCGATCAAGTTTCCGGGGCATACTAGTTGTCGGACACCATAAAGTTGGGGGTTTCATAGAACCCCTATATTACCTAGTATTTTTTACCCTATATTTATTACCTAGTATACAATTTTCGATTTGTATTTTTTGTAATCATATTTACAACACATTGAACCATTTGTCCGACAATAATATTGGGGATTTTCGAAAAAACCTAAAAACATATTAAAAGTAACATACATTAAGTATTTTTTCATATCAAAAATGCAATACAGGTATTATATAGATACAAGCTAACCTACGACATTATTCTCCTACCAAAGAAAGGAATGACAAAAATAGCAGGTATTAGTATTTTTTCAAGTTTTATTTATAAAGCCTACAATAATACGCTCCGTACTGCACGGAGAACGTGGAATCGACTGTAGTTGCAGTACAGAATACACATCTCTAGGAACAAGTAGCAGGTACCCTTGACGCTATACTCAATATTTCTTATATTATTGCCCAGCAAAGCTGAGCTTTCAAAAATTGGATAATTTATCTCTTTAAAAATGTATTTAGCATAAACAAGCTAACCGACTATTTATGTTAAAACTGTATAGCTTGTGTCCGCGAGAGTTTTAGACATTTGTTGTGTCCGATTCAATCCCCGTCTACACCCCCATGCGGAGATTTCACATTCTACCTCAGCGTTTCTGAAACCAATGAATACAGATAGTATTCTGTATTCATTGCTGAAACTCTAGGGCGTACGATTTCTGAAGGAAGTCTATTTTTTCTTTTGGAGAAAAATAATCATATGCATAATCAGTTCCGAAATACATATTTCGTATTGAAACTTGTATACCTACTTGGTTTAATTGTTTTTGTTATAAACTTGTGGGTATATTTTTTATATCTAGTAAAAATACCATTGCACAGGATTGTAGTAAATTTAATAGCCTTACAAATGATATAGCTCACAAATTGTACTCGGGCTTATGAGTGGTAGAAATTGCACAATTACCTAACATGGATAATGAAAAAATCATTTGTAAGGAGTTTCTAATCAATTTTGTTCTTTGTTCCGGGAACTGTAGGCCTACATAAATACCTTTGTACAGAATTGTAGTAAACTAAATTTGCCTTTCGAATGATATAACTCACAAACTGTACCCGGGCTTATGAGTGGTAGAAATTGCACAATTACCTTACATGGATAATGACAAAATCATTTTTAAGAGTTTCGATTCAATTTTGTTCTTTGTTCCGGGAACTGTACATAAATGCCTTTGCACAGAATTGTAGTAAACTAAATTGCCTTTCGAATGATATAACTCACAAACTGCACCCAGGCTTATGAGTGGTAAACATTGCACAATTACCTTACATGGATAATGACAAAATTATTTGTAAGGAGTTTCCATTCAATTTTGTTCTTTGTTCCGGGAACTGTACTTAAAATACCTTTGTACAGAATTGTAGTAAACTAAATTGCCTTTCAAATGATATAACTCAAAAACTGTACCCGGGCTTATGAGTGGTAGAAATCATGCAATTTCCTCGTTCTAACTTTTCCATTTTGGGTTTGAATCAAATTGGCCGCCATTTTGCGTCGAATCGAAAAATTAAAAAATCTGTATCTGGGTCCTTACAAGGACCTTTTCCCCAAAAATTCAGCAATTTTAGAGCATATTTGACCGAGCGTAAGCGAGGTCTCCGTTTTAACTCGACCGTTCGGCATTTCGTCTGTGTGTCTGTATGTCTGTGTGTCTGTCTCACGATTACGGCCAAACGCCTTGACCGATTTTGATAATTTTTTGCATGAATGTTCCTTATTCCTAGGTCGAGCCATGTATATATAAGGTTTTTTTTCCATTTTTCATTTTTAACCCCTTAAATAAAATAAAAATGGCGGCCGGACCGTTTCTCTCAGTGTAAGCTTTTTTCCAAAGCCAGTTTGTGGCTAAGTCGAATTTGAAAACTAACAACATTTTACTAAAAGCAAATTAAATTTTAAACAAAATTGTATTCTTGATTTGTTTTCCGTATCTCTAACGGTAAGCTCACAAAATGGCCGTAAACTTCGAATTTGTTAAAAATCGTCCAAGTTTTTGTATTTCAACCATGTTTTTATACGTTTATTCTAAACCAATTCAAACGTGTTCCATAGTTTTTTTTAGACAAAGGTTTAAATAATTCATACATGCCAGTAAAAAAAAATTATTGAAGTAAAATTAAGAAAGTTATTAGCTCAAGAAACAATCACGTTCAGTAACGAAAGGAAAATATTTAACTTTAGGCCTACATAAAAAGTAGTACATATTTTTGTAATTTTTTCAAAAATGTAAAAACGTTTCGTAATTTAGTTCTAAATAGAATTGTATAAAAATATTTATCAATTTCAAATTTGTTATTTTGAAAACACCAGTTTTATGTTCCTACTACAAGACTGCTAACAAAACTAGGCCTGTTTTGAATAGTAATTCAGGAATATATCATTTCCCCAAAAATTACATATTATTATAAGAAAGTGTAGAGGACAAATCAAAGAATTGAACTGTATACGTGTAAATTATCATTGTATGTTTCATAAAAGTATTTGACTTATTAGTAAATAATGCCTGTATTTTTTAAATATATAGTAGACATTCGCATATATTTTTTGCAATATAGTAAACAACGGCCTATTATTTTTC
>JAGFPH010000888.1:0-17869 GCA_018207615.1 Philaenus spumarius | reverse complement strand
TTTGCAATATAGTAAACAAAGGCCTATTATTTTTCAATATAGTAAACGATGACCTGTACTTTCTAAATATATAGGAGGCAGTCGAATATATTTTTTTCACTATAGTAAACAATAACTTATTATTTTTCCATATAGTAAACAATAGCCTGTATTTTTTAAATATAGTAGACAGTTTCATACATTTTTTGCAATATAGTAGACAATCTTGAATTACAAAATGAGATGAAACAAATGAAACCTCGCGGCGATAAAGGACATACAAAAAATGACCGTAGCACACCGTGGGAAGTGTTGGTACATGGGTTGAGATCACTATCACGACGTTTTAACATCGTTTGTTTTCATTATTTCTAATATTGGAATATGATATGGAACTTAAGTTAACTTATGATACATTGTTAAGTTTGAGTTATTTAAGCATGTAAATATTGAATTGTATGTTGTCCCTCTATAACGCGATATTTTTAGCTACCTTACGCATTATTAACCTAAATAAAGCACAATGCCCCTAAAAGAAAATCTTTAGCAGTTAAAGCTCAAGAAAAGAAATAAAAACGAGAACTAGAAATCCCGGAATCGCGGGAATTGTAAATAATGTGTCACTGGCTAAACCTTGTGCTTACTTCCTTACTGGCACACTATTTTTAACCTAAGCTCAAAACCACATTTGTTATTTCAACGAGCGAGGTCTACTGTTCACAGAACTACTAGTTACTACCACTTATCAATCCAGAAATAAAACATATATATATTAATGAATTTTGGGTATCGCCTTTAAATGGTCTGAATCGTATAGAAACGAAGTCCTACCCTCCTCCGACCAACCGTTTTCAAGTTGGGCCGAATGTAATAGCTCTTATTTTCTTCAAAAAATCGGCTAACAAAGAGCAGCACTGGAGGTGTAATGTCCAGTGCTTTACTTCACCAGTAGCTCATAGCGACCAATTTACGAACTACTAGTAGTATTGACGCTAAACGAAGCACCATTGCGCCATGAAAGATTATATTCCAACCAGGTACAAAATCCTCTTGAACGTAATTAACAAACCGAAGTATTGTCCTCAGTAGAATCAGGAACAGTCAAATATGTTATTTCTAGTCTGGAAAACTCATTTACTTAACGGAATATCTTGCAATTTTCAAGAGTTTAATAAGGACTATTTACTTTAATAATAAAATTGTTCTAAATTCAGTCGAAGTTGTAAAAGGTTAAACATTTTAAGATTTTGTCTCTTGAAGGAAAAACGGAAGGAGTTTGTTAATCCGTCTGCCACAACCGATTTACTCTGGAATTTATTTCGATTTTGGGAGTAATCATCCAAAAGTGTATAGTTCTGGCAACACTGACAGTCAGTTTTCATGATTATTGGATGACTAGTGGACCCAGCAATGCTTCGCTATTGCCTGTTGCTTGATTTAATTTAAAAGGTAGTTATTCCATTTCATTACATTGACTTAAGTAATCGAATTGCAAAATGGTTTTTATGCCACTTAAGAATATACTACACAAATTTAGAGAGAAAAGGTCCGAACGCCATTTTTATTTTATTTAAGGGGTTAAAAATGAAAAATGGAATATATTATTATATATATATGTATATATATACACACACATCGCTCGGCTTAGGAAAAAGGAACATGCATGCAAATATCATCAAAATCGGTCAAGTTGTTTGGCCGTAATCGTGAGACAGACAGACACACAGACGAAATTCGGAACGGTCGAGCTAACACGGAGCTCGTTTCGCTCGGTCAATTACGCGTATTTCTGCATTGTTGTGTTGTAATATTTCAATTCTTCTAACAAATTATTCTTGAAAATATAAATATAAATAAAAAACAATATAAAGGGAAACATACTCCTAATAACTAGTTTAAATGAGTTTTATAAGGTTGATGTTTTCATGAGGCCTAGTAGCGTAAGATCTCTGTTTCAAAAGCAAGGACAATGCCTGTCTATGCTATCAACTAAACTGTGAACGGACTTTAGAAAGTATCTGAAACTTATAACTGTAACGTAACCATTACAATTTAAATGGCTACTTACAGGATTTGTAAGTAGACAAAATTAACAAATTATTTTTGTGAACAATTTACATAGCATTTAATATGAAAGTACCACGTTCTTATACTTTTTGGATTAGAGCATGTGTTTAAAATACGAAAATATTAGCGCGTTTTATAAACTATGCCAATGACCTAACAATTCTACAAACTAATTCCTGTGACAGAAGTGCCAACCTATCAGCAATAAAATGACCTGGAACGTAATCATAATGTTTAATTATATGTATAAACGTCTTAAATCAAAGTAAACGCCAAATATACTTCTGCAAAATATAATGGAACATTAATTAAATTATGAAGGAATAATAATAACAGTAAAATGTAAATACCTTGGGATCGCTGGGGTCTCTTCGAACTCTCAATCCTTTCGGTCTCCTGGCGGGTTATAATTCCAGACCTGGACAGAAAAATGACGGTCAAAGTGTTGCGAAATTAGAGACAAACACCTAATAGGTTAAATTGTAATGTAAATCATTTTACCAGGAAAATATACTTTTTCACTTTTGAAATTCACAACTGCGTAAATTAAACAAAGTGGGGCTTTTACCAAGTGCCCCGTGAGCTCATCTTCTCCCCTACACTAAAGTATCCAATACCAGCTTTGTTTACACAGGGAGACCCTACTATAACCGACATATTTATTTCAAAATGATCCTATGCAAATACAACTATACGGACGTAAGTATACACTGGGGAAGAAGGGTATTTGTGGGATCTGAATAGGGTTGGGAGGCTATATTTTTAATTACGTGCAAAATTATTGATTAGTTCATTTCCTCCCTAAAACTATTTGCATTTGCCTTTATTAGCGAAATTCTATAGGAAATATGAGCTATTGCAGTGACCCTTATGGGGTGAGATGGTAGACCTAAGGTTGGGAGTAGTAAATGAGCACCGATCATGGTCCCCGGAACACGCTTTTGGTTGTCATTAAAAACTTTATATATATATATGTGTTCGCATTTTACGTTCGATTTGGTCAAAATTTGGTACACGTTGGTTGTCTACGTGGCTCGCACGAGTTCGTTAGCCAAAAAATCCAAGGACCGGAAGCACTTTTTTTACAGGAAGTAATTTTTGCAATTTTCATACTAAAATGATTGGGGGGGGGGGGGGGGTAAAAATATAAATATATGAGATGATTCTACACCTTTTGTTTTTTATCCAGCCATATACAAACCAATTCTACTAATATTTTTCGTACACGCAGGCAGCTATTCAACGTCTTCGTGAGTAGTCCAATTTCCCAAATAGTTGGTTGAAAGCATAATAAAATCGTGTAAACTTAATTTTGAAAAATAGCTCAACTCACGTCAGCGGTTCAGCTGCGTGGTCGAATTATTATGATTTTTTTTACCTGAAATCAAGGTATTATAATGATTTGTAATAGGTTTTAATTCCTAAAAAATAGGATAAAAGTTTTACAAATTTAACTTTATGAAAAATAGTAGAGTTTTTAAATGTTACTAGAACACTCTCTTTCTGTCATCTATTTTGGACATTTTTTGATGAATGTTAGCGCATAACATTGTAACGCGTGAATCGATTTGGAAGATTTTTGTGGAGTATATTTTTTAGGATTGGGTACAATGATACGTACTCGTATGTCGGAAGTAAGAAATTGGGAGTATCTAAAAGTTCCAGTAAACTGTCGAAAAATCCAAAGTTTCCGATTTGGCACAATAAGTAGACTTTGAAGTCGGAGATAGGTTACTAAAAAAATAATTATAGATACAAACTACTGTAAACGTACGACGAAAAAATCACAGAAAGGTTTATAAAACAATTTATTTTTCACCGACATCGAAGTCGATTTAGAACAAAACTGGTCTTTAAACACCGGCCTCTTAGACTTTATCCATCTTTCGGGCTCCGAGACCCTTTTCGCTTGGCTCGCCAATCCCCGCAGTGACTCTCGTCAAAGCGAATTTAATGCAAACAGGTTATTTTATATAAATAGACCCTACTATTAAATTCTAATACGTATTATTTATTTTGAATTAGGATTCAACATAGTGGTTTCTTATTTTAAAATTCCTTAATTTATTAAAGGTTTATTCTTTAGCTTTAAGGAAAGTATAACAATCAACATTTTTATAGGGGTTGTTCCTACATTGTTAGCCCTCAGCAGCAAAATGTCAATCTATGATACTTTTTTAGGTATGTTGTAAGAAATAAATGTAAACATTTTCACCTCAATAACTTTAAGGAAAATATAACCATTAATTTTTTATTGTTTTAGGGGTTTTTAACATATTTTCACCCCATAGCAGCACGCCACAAAATGTAAATCTAGTTTACTTTGTCTATGTATCTTGTAAGAAATAAATGTACAAAACTTCAGCTTTAGATTTAAGGAAAGCATAACAATTGATATTTATTGTTTTAGGGGTTGTTTCAACACTCAAATAAAAATTAATTCTAGCCTATGTTACCCAGAGATGGTGTAGTTTTTTTATTAGTAAAACTATTTTTTCAATCGGTTCAGTAGTTGCACAGATTACCCCCTACATACAAACAAACAAACAAATTTGACTTCTTTATAAATATTAGTATGAATAACTGCTGATTTGTAAATTTTATGTTTTAAAGGAAGTTGAAGATTTTGTTTTAAAAAACATGTATTTGTTATTTGACTGTGGTGTGATTGTTTAAAGTATTGCTTTAAGGCGGTTTAATTTCTATTGCAAAACTTATTTATTTCAAATATAAGTCGATGGGAGTGTTCCCGTCAAGGATGAGCTTAACTTTTCACAACTAATTAGAAATTAGCTAACAAATTTTTTTATGTAACAGTTATAGGAGTTGTCGGTATTAAAAAAATAACTAATAATAATCAATAACCGTTATTTTGCAACTGTTTCTGTGATTGGTATTAAGCTGGCCTCAATCGTAATAGTGAAATACTTAGTTTTAGCACAAAACAGTATTTTACAAACATTTAGACCGTTTTTTTTTTTAGTCTTTTTTAAATAAATGTTGTTTTTTATGATTTTAAATATATTATTAAGGGTGTGCAATACCACTTGAGTAAAAGTATCGAATCCAGTGAGCGGAGGCAACCTTGAGATGGTATTACATTGGTAAAGCGCTCGAGCGCGACTTGAATATCGCTTGTATACACTTTTGTTTTTACTAATGCCGGTCTTATTTTTAGTTTCCGCCATGTGTGTACGACAGTTACATTTGCAGAAACTTCCAATGTATAGTTAGTAGGTTACAAAATTCACCCCGATGTATTACTGCTGTCTAGTGAGTCGACTGAAAAATCATGATTTTAGTCTTGTTTATAAGCAAATGTGTTTAATAAAAATGAATAATTTAAATTTTTTGTCGCCTACGAATTATAGTTTAGATGTTCATGAACGATTTCCCGTAAATTGTAAAAGATTATTTTGAAAATTCGATGTAATATAAGTTATACTGAAGAGGACTGTATGGGACTGTTTTGTCCTGGTGTTGCACACCCTTAACTGCTGATGACAGTTATACGATTCGATGGGAAATAAAATGGGTCACACAAATTTACGTCTGACGTTTTTTACGCAAACTTACTGTTTATAAGTTATTCTACTTTCAAATCTTTAAATGGCCGCCATTGTTTACTGGTTTCCAACTTGGTCTTTACATTGATGAGTACCGTGAATAGTTTCAACTCAATCGGTTACGCCGTCTAGAGACATAAATTATTTAGTAAACAAAATGGCCGATAGCTAGTGAAAGAAACGTTTCCAAACGTGTATAGCAACTTTTCTCTGTAATTTGACCCGTGTAACCACGCTCTGAATTATCTCAGCAAATTACAGAAACACTCTAAGCATGCGCATTAACATCCATTATAAGTCATATAAGACTTAATTAAATTACAAGTGAAAAAACATAGACCAAGACCGGGGAGTTGAACCCGCGACCTTTACGTTTCCGTCGTAATGCTCTGCCAACTGAGCTACCCTTCAATAACTGCAGTAAAAACCGTACAAGTGAGATAACATCGATCAATATCTGGAGCGATCAGGGTAGCTCAGTTGGCAGAGCATTACGACGGAAACGTAAAAGTCCCGGGTTCAACTCCCGGTCTAGGTCTACGTTTTTTCACTTGTAATTTAATTAAATATCCCTTGCTGAGGAAGTGTGTAAGCGAAAAAAATGTAAAACAAAATTTCATATAAGACGTACACTGTTTAATCATATTGCGCAATTTAAGTAAAATTTTAACGATAACTCATATTAATTGACCTTTGAATGTACAACAATAAGCAACTCATTAATAAAAAAAACAAATGTGTTTTTATGTACTCTTATAAAATATAGAGATCGTTTGTTAAGAGAAGGCACTTGCAGAAAGAGCAGAAAACATTGTGGGGTTAGTCTTAGTCTGCTTTACCGAATCCCAGAGCTCTGATCGCTTCCACCACCACTGATCAGTGAGTAGAAAACTGTCAAGGTCAAATGCCTGTAACAAACTACCTACACCTCAATATTTGTGCTGATAAGTACATAAATGTTTGAAAGGCACTGCAAGATGTACACATTATTCAAAATGACGTTTCGGTCAACATAAAGACCGATATTTTCCACCTCCCTTGTAAGTCAGTTTTTGTGCGCTATCACTTAACTTTATACCGCGTAACTTATGCACTTGTGGGAATTTGAAGAACCGCGCGGTAATAAAACAGAAAGTTAAAACCTTCGCCATATTTTATGGGTCAATTACTTACGTTTTGACATCGAGGTCGAACTTGATCCTTTTCCTTTTGGGATTCAGCTGACTCTAGTATGGGTAGATTCTCTTTAAATAACTTTTAAGGCAAATTCGGAAGATAAAATAAAACATTTTTAATATCTATATACATAAAAGCCAAATCCACTGACTCACTGATCACGATTTCTCAAAAACTACTGAACGGATTGGAACGAAATTTGGTATGTAGCTTCCTCTAGGGTCGTAGGTGCTCCCTAAGAAAGGTTTTCAAAAAATTCTAAATTTTAAGGGGGTTTTAGGTGGGTCAAAGTTATTAAATCACGATTTCTCCAAAACCACAGAACGGATTGTAGCTTCCTCTAGGGCCATAGATGCTCACTAAGAAAGGTTTTTAAAAAATTCGAAATTTTAGGGGGGTTTTGGGGGTCAAAGTTATTAAATCACGATTTCTCTAAAACTATTGAACTGATTGGAGTGAAATTTGGTATGTAGCTTCCTCTAGGGCCGTAGGTGATCTCTAAGAAAGGTTTAAAAAAAAAAATCGAAATTTTAGGGGAGGTTTGGGGGGGGTCAAAGTTACTAAACAAAACCACCGAACGGATTGGAATGAAATTTGGTATGTAGCTTCCTCTAGGACCTTAGGTGCTTGCTAAGAAAGGGTTTCAAAATATTCGAAATTTTAGGGGGGTTTGGGGGGGTCAAAGTTACTAAAAAAAAACACCGAACTTATTTGAATGAAATTTGGTATGTAGCTTCTTTTAGAGCCCTAGGTGCTCGCTAAGAAAGGGTTTAAAAAAAATTCGAAAGTTTAGGGGAGGTTGGGGGGGGGGGGTCAAAGTTACTAAAATCTCCATAAGAAATACATAGTGTAATATATTTATTGATATACTGTAATGTATACATTTAACTTTGATTTGTCTATCCGTGCAAAACCGGATCGGGCCAGCTAGTAGTAACATAAAAATCACGTCAGTGTCAATTGAAAGAAACTAACTGCTTTAAAGTAAGCTCCGTGATGAATTATTTTGACACAGAAAATAGTAATCAGAAGTTGATTTCTACTTGTCTTTGTTCATATTGTTGGTAAGGCGAGTTCATTATATCGTCGGAATGCGTACCAAAATGAGACCGCTTGTATCTTATATGTATTTAGTCGCTGATTACGAAAATCGGGGTCCCACGGCTCTGAAACGGTCGGTACACCCCCAAAAAAAGAAACACCCCTTTTTGGTGGTCTTTCGCACTAATTTGAATAATACTGTGAAATAATCTTAGGAAATTTGCCAATGTTAATAAAAATGTTTCCTACGAAATTAGGATATACCTTATGCTAAGGGCTAAACAGAGGGCATAAAACCACCCGTAAAATAAAAAAGCAATGGAAAACAGTGTATTTCATCACTGTTACCTAAATTAATTGGATGTTTTTGATGCGAGATTGTAGTTTTATGTGCGAGGCAACGCCGACCGATAAAAACGCTATCAAGCACCAAAAAGCACTTTACGTACAAGTTGGAAATACTTTTTATCATACTGCACTAAAACCACACGAACACTTAATTAATTAAATTACAACATTAATTTTTCTACAGATTTTAAACGCGATTTAACCGATGCGCGACAGTGCTGCTATCCGTTGGAAAACAGCTGAACCTTTTGAAGTCACAGCTGTTGTAATTTTAAAGTACCGCGATGACTGATTTCACACTTACCGACACGACACCGACACAGCAACAGTACCGATATCGGCAGACTTCTTTCACATTTGTCGACGCGACGCCGATTCCGATACGATCCAGATGCGATATCAGTATTTATTTAAAAATTATCAATTTTCACTAGCCGATATTATTTTCACAAAACAAAGAATATTTGTTTTATAAATTATAACTTTCAAGCACCACCTTGAATTGTGCAGAACCTTGAGATATGCTTAAGTTATATAACCAGTAAACAACTTCAACAAATTGAGACGATATCGTACCGATAAAGACGGTAGACCTGCAGCCCGCTGTCATGTTGACGACTGTAACGACACGACACCGACATGTCGGTGAGTGTGACAGCTACTCTAAAGTTTAGGTTAGTTTTCATGACCGCCGACATCGTGCCGATATCGTTTCGGTGTCGTGTCGGGCGAAATCAGCCGTTACTTGTTGGTCCTAGTGTAATAAAATACTTTTAGGTCCTAGTACCATAAAGAAGTCAGCTGATTATTGAATCAGCTGACTTTTGTGCAAGTAGTGAATGACTACAAAGTCACTTTACGGAGTAACGTGTGCATTACAAACATCAGTTTATAATGCAGTATGATGCAAATTTTGATTTTAACCCTTCCGGGGGAACTACCCTCTTGAGAGGAGGATACAATAAATCAGCTCTATTTTATAGTCTGGCCTGCAGCAAGTTTTTAGTTCATCATATTGCTCTCTAGAAATCACCACACTATACTATCGTCAGATGCTGGACCCTATTGGATAATTTATAAACTTGTTGGAACCCTGACAGAATGGATAACCTATCAATTAACTAAACTATCGTGACATCTAACTTTTATAAGAAAATAGATATATTTTAAACTAACTAAATCTTTTTGGGAAAAATATCTTGCTATCAAAAAAGGTTCAAAATATAGGAATTTTATCAGTTCAATGTTTTTTTTTTTTTTTTTTTTGCTTTGTGAAATATTTGAGACGACATAAAAGTATCATCCTCTAGAGGGGCTTATTTCCTCCAGCGTTGATCATCATCGTTTGGCCATCAAACGAGATCTCACCTGTACTCCATAAGAGAAAAGCTATCTTGAACCCTTTGTCTGATGTAAGATTTGATGGGAAGAATCATCTGCCAGAATTTCAGAACAAAAAAAAATACATCAAGGTGTAAAAACCCTGGCTGTTCCGGAAAGACCTTTATTATTATTGTATGCTCAAAATGTCAGATTCCCTTGTGCATTGCCCGAAATAAAAGCTGTTTTCATGTGTTTCATCAAAAATAAGTTTCTTTAAATGACTGAACCTCCTAGTTATAGTTAACCTTTTTCTGAATTTTTATAGATTTGTTTACCAAATTAATAATTTTTAAATATTGTACACACAAAATTTTGTCAATTTAAAAAAAAATCTTTTCAGAAACTATTATGTAATTAAATCATAAATATATTGTGTTTGGTATAGTAACGTGTAGTTCTCGACTTTTTTCTTTCCTTAACTTCCAAGAAAAATAAGGGGGAGGGTGATTAAACTAAGCACCTAGTATGAGGGAATAGTCCTCTGAAGAGGACGATCCAGAACTCAAAAATGGTAAAAGAAAAAAGTTATTTTTTCTTTCTAAAATCATTAAAAAAATTATTTAAATGTAAATACCAAAACTCAAATTTGTATAGTAAATTTTTTTAATGTTTCCCCGAAAGGGTTAATTTGCATGAATGGAGATTAAGAGAGTGAGAAAAGTTTTCCCCCTCCTTTAGGGGTGAAAACTAACCCTACATTGATTTTCACGATCAGCGACAAAAAAGATATAAAATACAAGTGATCTCCTTCTGAAGCAAGTTCGGACGATATAACCCCGCGCATTGAATGGACTAAAATTTAGATTTTAATCACTATATTATGTAGTGTACTTGTGATAGTTTAATTATTTTTCCTAACTTTACAACTCAAAGTATTATTCAGACGAAACTTTAACAATGCGTTACGCAAGTGGTACCCAGACGCCTAAACGTTTCTTTAAGAATAATGGAAACAATCCTTATTTCCACCTTCGTCGAAGTCGGATGCAACAGCTAGTTAGTACAAGTTTAAGTTTGATCGATGGACGTCGCGTTCTTTTACTTGTATTCTTATTGTTTTTAGAACGACAAATGTCAACGTTTCATCTACTTTGCGATTAAAAAGACGCCAACGGATGAATTTATCGAACGCCCATCAAACTTTTTCACCCGACTCTCAAATTTGACATAATATCAAATTTATACGAAAAAAGGGATCGAAAGAAACTTGTTTCGGTAAAAATGTACGAATAAATTCGTGACGCTCATACGAACCGAGTTTTTATTTAGCGCAGAAGAAAGTCAATTCCCCACGAACCGTGGACTTGTTTGTTTCTTTAATTCATCACTTTTCGGCTGCCTCACTCCGGTCCGCCGATACGATCTGCCGAGCGGCATCACTTGTCATGGCCGTCACGTAGATTCGCGCCAGAAACATGTCACCAGCTGATTTAACGTCATCCTTTGCGCGGCAGTTGTAATTGGCGAGCAACTGTCAGCGTCCTCGGTCTACCGATACGTCAAACTATCGATTGTGTCCGACAGAATGTTAATGGCGGGCAAATATAAGGATTCCCGAATAAGTTTGAAGCGACCGGGCGTTTAGGAATGCGAGACATTTATTGGTTACAAGTTGGCGTTTCGGTGGGGTTTACGTTTGCCGACTTAAAGACGGAATTTCTGGGGTGTCTTGCCGTTAAATTGGCGGACATTTCCCGTAATCAGTTCGATTTTGGTAGACCTTTGTGCGAAGATGGTTCTGCGAGTACAGTCAGGGCAGTAGCAATGTTGGTGATAAGTATAGAGGAGGCCCCGTAAGACGCACCTCTGCGGAATTTTGACATCCATTTGTAAAATAAGTATTTTTTCTTTAACGTCCTAATACCGGTGCACATACGATTAGTGAAGAAGAGGAGTGGATTAATACAAGCAAAAGCCTACGTCAGTAGCTGGATTAGAACCTAATTATACATATAAATCATAATTTTCAAGTAGGCCTAATCCTTATATAGTATTTCTAAAAGGTGTTTTTTTGTCACTAAGCGATATCTCCCTTAATTCTTCATGAAAATTAATTATTCAAGCATCATTTTAAAGCTTATGTTCCCCGCTATTGACGACCAATAGACAAACAGCTCAAAATTCATGTTTTCGTTACAAAAATTGCTTAAAAAAACTTTTATATTTTACTTCATATGGTTTTTAATGAAAGGCTCCATCTATCAACAATCTGTTAATGAAGTTTATGGTATGAAGTTTTACCAATTTCACAAAGTTAATGTAGGTACTAAAACCCTACAGAAAACATTTTTTTTTTAGACCGAATTTTGCGTTTTGGGTTAAATATTGTAAAAATTACTGCAGTTACAGCAACGGGACCTATTTTATTAAATTTATCTGCTCATTTTACGTAAATTAAATTAAATTTTACACCTTAATTAACGCCCTACATATTTCAATAGGGATTCGTTTCTGTGAGTAATCTGAAACACGGGTGAAATCTTTCGCTAGCTGTAACTTTCTAACGAAGCATTTCCAGACCTATGAATAAATTAACTTTTTCCGTTATTTTTGCTAGTGGAATCAGCTCAGAAAGTGCTCGGAACATTATGCAAATAACTTATTATTTTAGCTAAAAATAACTTTAAAATATTTTGTTTCGAGAGTAATTTTGGGTATTGTTGACAACTACCAAGAAATACATTTTTCCTTTTTTTTGTCAATATCTCTGTTGTCCTTTGAGCTACAGAAAAAAATAAAAAAACCTTTGAGTTTGTCATTAAGAAAGTCAACTTTTTTGTCTCTTGTAATTTGTTTGTAAAGTTAGCGGTTTTTGAGATATTTGACTTTAAAAATTATAAACGGGAGCCATTTTGAAAATATTTAAAATATTGTTCTAATTTTTCGTACACTGATAAAAGATTACGAAATAAATAGGTGTACAAAGTTTGAGCTGAATATCTTTTCTACTTCTAAAAATATTAAGTATTTTGTAAAAAACACATACAGACAGACGGAAAACGGAATGAGATATCACACATGTTATATTACATTTTTTGTTTCTTTTGACATGCTGAATAACGTGACAAAGTTTGTTCATGTGGTCGCAAGACAGCCTGTATATGCAAATAAATCACACAAATCAATCAAATTAAGCCAACGTAAATAAATCAACGTAATTTAATTAATTAAATCAATGTATTAAATCAGGTAAATAGGCCTACTCCTAACTTGTGAAATATTGGCACGGGTCAGCTAGTCTTAATTTAATACAATTTTCTATATATTTAAACGTGTTCCAATCTTAGCGCACGGTGCCGGGTAATTTCTGACGGAGAACCCTTTCCGACGGTTTCCAGATAGAAAGGGATTACCCGGGTTATATCCGACGACTTTATGCCTTTCTAATATTCTATCAAAAAATACCCAAGTTGGTTAAGCATTTTGCAAACGATGCACAGTGAAAAAAAAATAACAATGCAAGATTGCAAAGCCGCTCTCTTGTTTTTTTACTTTCTCACTATACTGTATAGAGAAAGTATAGTGATCGCAAAAAAAATCGATGTTGAGATTTTTGTAGAAATATCCGTTTTGGGACCCCCTGAGTCCAAAAAAGTAGTTTTTACTAAATGTCTGTCTGTCTGTCTGTATGTGTGTATGTATGTCTGTATGTATACAAAGCTAGAGAGAAAACTATTCGATCGATTTCAACCAAATTTGCACCAGACATGTCAAGTAGGCCTGTATAAATGCACGTAAAAGGGTTTTGAAACGTTTTGAAAAACAACCCCCTTTTTGGCCAAAAAACCCCCAAAAAATCAGTTATTATTTTTTTATAAAAATACTGCTCTAACGATTTTGATAAAATTTGGCTTATTTTTATCCTTTAATGTGCCCTACCATATACAAAAAACCACATCTTTCTAAAAATTCTCGTTTAGGTAATAATAATAATAATAACTGAGTATTACCCATAAAAGATAAGTAGTAGCCTACATAATTCATACTTAATTAGTGAAAACAAATTGTGGTAAGACTTGAACCCGCTCTACGTTGTGCAACGTTGTCAGATGTATGATCAACTGGACTAAGTGTTGATCACATATTACGGAGGGGCCTAAAACTGTCGGAAATGATACAAATCAACTCCTTTTACCTGAAAACCGTCGGAAAAAACACCGTTTTAGGATTTCGTCAGAATTAACACGTAACCTAGCGCACCGCCACGTAGTTGAACACGAAATGCAGGAAACCCAAAATTCAATTTTAGCAATATTCCTTCAGAAAAAAATCTAATAGAACAACCCCTCGCTCTAATCGAATCAGCAGTCTCAAATTGCATTCTATTGCCTGATACCTTTGTTTGACAGAAACTCAATTAGCAACCCCTCACACCGCAAGTTTATTAGAGTTATTAATGCATACGATACGAGCTCGCTTCGCTCGGCAAAATGGATTTACACTATCGGATTACAAGAGCGAGGAATTGAATTGAGGGCTCCCTTTTGTTTCGCGGGAAGACGCAGGGATGATGTTGCCATGGCGACTAAGAAGACAGGTTAGGGGTGAGTTTTTAGGGTCTCACCGAAGGGTGTGAGTGTCCGTCCACCCTTGAGTTCAACATTCTAGGAACGTAAGAAATTGTTGAGGTGAGTTGGAAGTTGTGGGGAAACAATATTGATTAACGCTGATGTATAGGAAGTGTTTTGGTTTTACTTCCACGAGAGGAGGAGGGGGTGGTTCAATAAAACGTCGTGTTGGACACGCATCAAACAAGATAACAGCTAGTTGAGATTAAAACAAAAACAAACCCAATTACCATCCTTATATGTTTAGTCTTGAAAACCAGAAAAATTTAATATACTAATAATGCAAATTTCCAAATACATTGCGTAAATATTATTTGCCCAAACATTTTTTCCGGAAAATTTAATTTGTGCAACCAATTTGACGCGAAATGGCATAGCGATTTATAACTTTCGCGGAGGAAATCTTAAATAACAACCTAAAATCGTAACATGTATCATCTAGAACAAAACAAATATTTTATTATGATATGTAAAAACACCTTTCGTAAAATTAGGAGCTCAACCTATGTAGGTACAGTTTCCTCGAATATAAGTAGTAAAAGACCCAAGTTGATCACAAGAATCAACTTCTATAAAAGCGAGTACGTACGTGTGTAACAACCATATAATATAACAGCAGATTTCACCCAACATTTGTAATACATAAATAAAACCCAGCGAAGATTTTACTTTGGGGTTATGTTTACAATTTCAATCATTATAATTTCTTGTGAAGTTGATTTTTTTTAAATATGAGTTATAGAACTAATGTACGCTGTAATACGTTATAAGATTTGCTTTGACTTTATCAACTCTATCACCTTTTATCTATACTAATATTATAAAAACGTAAAGTTTGTTTTTTGTTTGTTTGTTTGCATGTAGGGGGTAATCTCTGGCACTACTGAACCGATTGGAAAAATAGTTTTACTAATAAAAACCTACACTATCCCTGAGTAGCATAGGCTATAATTCATTTCGATAAAAACCTTTTTTTATTTCAATATTTGTAAATTTAGTCGGAAAAAATTCTTAAGTTTGGCCTAGAATTATAAACCAACACATGTATTTACATTTATTACCATAGCAACCAATTGAATAAAATAACAGATAATAATATAGATGTTAGATCCAATATTTCCATAACAGCTGATTTCAAAATTTGAAGCAATTATTTTTGTATTTCTAGCTTTTAGGTTAGGGTTTTAAGTGTAGACCTGAGCCTTGCTGGTTCCTTTAACTGCTCTTATAAAATATAAGAAATAATTTAATTTGAACATTTAACATTATTTACCATCTTAGTTTTGAGGTTATTATTAATCCTACACCTTTATTATAAATACAACATAACATATGTGTTTAGAAGGTTCCATTGGGGGTTGGCGTGCGGAGCACGCAGAGGTCTCCCCTAGTCATCGATATATTCGTTTGTTCAAAGAACCTATTCGTTTAACTTCGGATCCTTTCGTACATCTTCGTATAACATATTCTATTATTAATTTCTTCACTTTAATACTAATAAGTTCTACATCATTTGATCTATCATATGAAATAATAAACGGTATCAGTTAACTGACACAAACTTTCTCCCAACTTACTGTAATCAAAATAATATTGTTTTTAATCATTTTATTTTTTACTACTTTTTAGAACAAAACAAAAAAATAATATTCTACCTACGTCAATCGTATAAAAAAATTATTGTCCCAGACGGGATTCGATCGCGCGACCTTAGAATTACTGGCCGTCCTCGCTACCGTAGTGCTACCCTGTGCCGCCGCTGCCGCGATGCTAGATTGACAACACAAACTTGTTTATTTTTAAACATTTCCCCATAATTATAAAACGCCGAAGTTTTGATAAAAGCGGGTGTTGTCATTTTGTTTGGCATCTTAAGCACTATAAATACTGAAAATTTGATCAAAATCGTTAGAGCCGTTTTTGAGAAATTTGCATTTTTGTAGTTTTTTATTGGTTTTTAGGGGTAAATTACCCTTAAAAATTAAAAATTCCAAAAAATTAAAAAAACGCCTGGAGATATTAGGGTTTAGTACCTACATACCAAATGTCATGAAAATCGGACCAATAGTGTCCTCTCTGGTCGTGTATACATACAGACTGACTGACAGACAGACAACACTCTAAAAACACTTTTTTGGGTTCAGGGAGCACCAAAACAAAAAATTCCACTAAAAATATTTTTGGGTTCAGGGAGCACCAACACAGATAATTGCACTAAACAATTTTTGGGGGTTGTGGGAGCACCAAAACAGATAATTCAACTGAAAATTCAAATTCGAACATGTTTACGAAAACAATAATTTCTCCATATACTACGTATAGGGTGAAGAAAGTAAAAAGCAATTCAAAGATAACATTTTATCTTTCTTTAAATTAAATATTTAATAACATATGTATAAATTTAAAAAATTTACAAATAGGCCTACAGTTTTGTAATCCTTATATTGTACACATTTACCGAGTTAAAAATCCCCGTCAACAGAGTTAGGTAGAGTAGGTACCGGTAGGCCTAGACAAAGTCTGTTGCTTTTAAATAGTACTTTTCTTTCAAATGATGTATTTCTGATGTTTATCTAATTAAAAATCAAAACTACTTTCGTTTATAGTGACTTACAATAATAAAAATGATAATATTTATGAATAAAAGTAAAAAGCTTCTGATTTTAAAATATTGTTCAAACCAGTTCATTTTTACAAATGATTGATGATTGCTTCTCACTACCAAGTACCTGGTGATTCCCGATATTTAGAAACAAAGAATAAACTATTTTACACACCCTGACTACCCGGCGACCGAATTTTTTTAAACTTAATTAAGACATTCATTTCTCAAAAACTTTTGTGAGGACTGATAATATTAGCAAATAAAATGGTTAAAAGAATAATTTTATAATGCGATTTTTGTATCCGAGACAGTAATTTTCACTATTAATATATGTATAGTGGGTGATTGGTAGTCAGTGTGAAAAATTTCACGGCGTTATTATGCATGCAAATTGCAACAAAACTACGCAATTCGGTCAGTTCTATCTCACTCCATCTTATAGAAACAGTCATTTTTCGATTTTTTCAAATTTCTTGACATTGCCCATGAAAATCTCATTTTTCTCAACTTTTACCAAACGTTGCCACTTTTTATGACTTTTTTGGAAAGTACATAAAATTTTCTATCAGAATAAGTATAGTTTGCCACAGCCAAGCCCTCTTGAAGCCTTGTAAAATCTATTATAATGCAAAGGGAAAACAATCGGTCTAGTTTCAAGACATAAAACAAGTGATGCCGGACAATTTAAGAGCTTAACGATGCAATTATATTTATTACTACTGGTGAAAGCTTGTTTCCAATTTCCGTTTAACTATACACATATCGCGTTGTATGTAATATATTATTCAGTCTACAAATTGCAACAGAAAAAATCTCATCAACCTAAACATAAATAAAAAATAACGAAGCCAAAACATTCTCAGTTTTGAACTCTCAATTATTCAACATTCAATCCTTATACCGGGTGTTTAAAAAAAAACGTTCCAAAACTTTGGGACATGATTCCTCATACAAAAAGTAAGAAAAAAGTTCCTATAAACATAGGTCCGAAAAAGCTTAGTTTTCCAGATATCCGCCATTTTGATTTTTGTACAAAATAATTCATATCTAGAGAACGGTTTGACTGATTGAGTTCAAACTTGGTATGAAGTTTAACCTGACAATGATATACCTCAAGAAAAATAAACGATTAAATC
>JAGFPH010000887.1:356493-375848 GCA_018207615.1 Philaenus spumarius | reverse complement strand
TCAGTCCAAAAGTAAACTGAGAAAAACTAAATTATCACAGCCCCAATTCCAATTTACTCACCCATCCAATTTCTTGATGGGATTAAAACCATATTCTTCCACTGGGTTATTCAGCTTAACAGATGCACCTCTTGTAGGTTAACTACTGAAGTTTGACCCTATTTATCCCTATTTAGTTTGGGTCCCTGGAAAGAGATCCTATTTATGAGTTCTTATAATAGGTGGATGGATGTTAGTCTACAAAGTTTTACTTCCTTTTACATAAAAAATTATAAATATATTGTATTTTCTTCTAGGAAGTTCATAGTTTATTCTAGTATTCTGCTTATGACTAGCTTTCTGGCTAATGAACATTTCCAACAAGATTTGTATGATTTACAAACCTTATTTACTTAATGAACAAACAAATTTGTTTAGTTGTTTTAAACTGATTAGCTTAATATAAAATTATGGTACTTACGTCCATCTTGTGACTTAATGTAACTTAATAAAGTTACGCGTTTCGGAAACTATGTTCCATCTTCAGAATATTCACCCGTGAGAGTTCGTCAATACATTAAGATACTATAACACAAGCACATACATATAAATTACAAACATTAACAAAAACTTACGGTGGGTGTACATCAACGGTTCTCGGACTACTGATACGCGATGGCTTGTCTAGTGTTGTCCAATGCCTTATCTCTTAACGTCATCGCAGTGTCATACAATAAGTTAGAACGGAAATTAAGTTTCTCATTTAACAAATCATTTCCGTTTTCTTTAATAGCTTTATAAATTTCGTATTCTTCCGCATCGTCCATATATCTGCCCTTACTAAATATTAGGTTTGATTAGCTTAAGCCTAAGTTATCAATGCTACAACTGGCAATAGTTTATAGTTTAAACATAGGTAATACTTACACACGACATCATCAAGGAGTATTTCAGTTTGAATAATGAAGTGGGAGAGTAAAGTGATAGTAAATTGACCACCAGTAACCATGTTATAAGTGATGCAGCTTTGTTGGAGGTTCCAGCTGTAGCAGAACCCGATTCGCAAGGTTCTGAAAGTTTATAGTATGGCCATTTATTTTAAATTTGTAAAGAGATTAATGCCTGACTAAACTTAATACATTTCTTAGTTGTAAGAATTTACTATACTCTACAACGTACTATAGAGCACTATTTTTGAGAGTGAATTTTTCTGTAACACTTTTGCTATATAATCGCTGCAGAATAAGTTAATATCACCTACTGAAAGAAATAGGCTATGTTTTTTGTCTGGCCTAGGTGATATAACTGGTTGCCTAATATTTAGCTGTCTAAATATTTCGACCAAAAAATGACTTAAAATTAACCTTCCAGTAATCGTAATTAAGCTCAGTTTTGAACACAAGAAATTAATTTTACTTTTTATCCACATCAAGGTAATAAGAACAATGGAACTGACCTTGTGAATAACTTTATTTGTGCTTTGGATATTTTGATGATTCAACACTTTGATTATAATTAAAACAATAGGAACTATGGTAATGGAATATGCAAACAACAGGTAAGTGAAAACTAAAACTTGTTTATACTGTAAAATAATAATTAACAATTTACTCAAAACTAAAAAACATAAATCAAAATATTCTCTCTTTGCTGGTACCTTCCCAACGAATACCTACAATTTTTAACCAATTCAATTTAATTTTAATTCTTCTTAATTAATTAATAAAGAAAGAACAAATTTATTTAAATTAACAATCTTTATTTTATTTTATTCGTTTATGAAATTTAATTATTCAATTTATTTTATTACTTGAACTAACTGTCCCGATCCGGCTTTGCACGGATAGACAAATCAAAGTTAAAGGTATATAATAATTAAAAATATATATATTACACTATGTATTTCTTATGGTGATTTTTAGTAACTTTGACCCCACAACCCCCTTCAAATTTCTAACTTTTTAAAACCTTTCAAATTTCATTCCAATCCGTTCTGTAGTTTTAGAGAAATCGTAATTTAGTAACTTTGTCCCCCTCCCAAAACCCCTAAAATTTCTAATTTTTTGAAAACCTTTCTTGGTTAGCACCTATGGACGGACCTAGAAGAAGCTACATACCAAATTTCGTTCCAATTCGTTCAGTAGTTTTGGAGAAATCGTGATTTAGTAACTTTGATCCCCCCAAACCCCCTTCAAAATTTCGATTTTTGTAAAACCCTTTCTTAGCGAGCATCTATGGCCGTATAAGAAGCTACTTACCAAATTTCATTCCAATCCGTTCCGTAGGTTTTGAGAAATCGTGATTTAGTAACTTTGACCCCCAAAACCCCCCTTAAATTTCGAATTTTTGGAATCCCATTCTTAGTGCGCGTCTAGAGCCTATAAATAGTATTAGTGCCAAATTTCATGTTTGTAGGCCTCGTGGTTTTGGAGAAACTGTGATGAGTCAATGAGTCAATGAATCAATGGTATTTGGCTTTTATAAGTATAAATTTAACTAATTTTAATACAATTTATTAATTACGACTTTTATTTTAAAATTTACACCAAGAAAACAATCTATTTATAATCCTACCTAACCCAGTATATTTAATAAATTTAATTGAAGCTAATCAGGAAAATTTATAGGGAACACTATTGTAAGTACGCTTTTCACAGAACTTTTAGCAACGCTTTAACGGTGCTGATTTTGTTTGGATGCTGCAGGTTGGCTAGCAGGATTGAGTTGCTCTCGTTCCTGAAGTCTATTGCAGTTGTACAGCGTGCTGTGATCTTGGAGTCGTGTTGATTTAAAGTTTTATTTCGCTGAATTACAGGTGATTGATGGTTAGAGATGTCTTCCTGGTTTCCGGGATTTGCTCGTTCCGTTCCAGCGTTGTTAACAATTCATGTCCTATAGGCTCGCCAGTCTAGTTCCTGAAGTTCCAATTATGAAGTCGATTTACTACCTCATTGAAGTCATTGTAGTTTCAATATCATTTGACTAATATTGACCAATGATGAACATCGCAACTTCTCTCACTAGTAAACTGTATTAACTTGTAGTAAAAACTGATAATTTATAACTGATATTAATTTTCCATTTATGTTAAAAGTAGTAAAATGAAAAAGTCCAATTTATGTAAAAGAGTACAGATTGAAGAGTCCAGCGTGACGAGAACTACTTTGCAAATGTATGAAGAATATTAATTACAGAGAGGAGTCCCAGGACATCGCTTATTTATATCTATATTGTCCATTTCCACTAGATCTGTTACCAACCTTAAGTAATGTAATATATTGGATATATTACTAGATTGGGGTTCGCTAAATGAAACACATTTATATACGTTATTGCTACGACTGCGTGCTGTTGGTAGGAAGGTGAGTTCAAGACTGCTTGTGAAATAGATAAAAAGGAAAAGCGTCAGTCAGGGCTGGCGGGAAAAGGTACTGGTTACAGCAAATAGCGTTTATTAAAAATTCGAATGACATATCGTACGACATGACGTCACAGATCATACAACATCACGCGATCTCCCACTCTTGTACAATTGCATACATCACAATTCCTCCCCTCTTAATTCTTTAAAACAATACAAAAATGTTTACAATATCAAATATGTTAAACTTAGTCACACAGTCGTATAACTCTTAAACTTAGAAAACTTGAAAGAATTTAATTAAACTAATAACTTAAATTAACACATGATTACTCGTTAGCAACTTGTTGATCACTTGAATGAAATGAATTTTTAAGCAACAGAACAATGTAAACAAATGAAAAAAACTAGAACTATCAATAAACATTTTACAAAATATATACATAATATATTATTTAATAATCAAGTCTTACAACAGGTTTCCTTATTCTAATTGGATACTTTCTTTCAACAACCTCAGTAGGTGTTGTATTATTGTTTACAACGGATGTTGAGAATTCCGTGTTTGAATCATAACAGGACTGTTTTGTCTAATAACAAATGGTAGAGAGCGGATGCTCTTCCGGGGTGAATTATTTCCCCCTGCTTAAATAGTATCTGTCACTAGGTCTATGAATCGTCTACTGGCTTTTGTTTATTTTCAGAAGGAGGCGAATTGACACCAATTAGTTGGTCAATATGCCTTCTCCATATTACACCAGAATTTAGCCTTACTGGACTAATCTGCTTAATAACAATACCTTGTATCCATTTATCTTTTGAACGATATTGTCTTATCAATACTGATTGATTTACAAACAATTTTAGTGTTCCCGTTCCTCTAAAATAATTAGTTTGTTTTTCTTGATTTAACTCTACTGTTTTGGCAATATTAGGTATAATTAAGTCTAACCATGTTCTCATCGGTCGATTAAACATTAACTTAGCAGGCGTTTCTTGAGTTGTTACACGAACTGAATTTCTATAATCAAACATAATTCTATACAATGCTAATGTAGTATCTATGCCTTCTCTAAATGCACATTTTAATTTTGTTTTGACATACTTAACAGAATTTTCTGCTAAACCATTAGATTGAGGGTGATTTGGTGCAGTTTGTACCGTTAAATTTTACAAACTGCTTGAATTCAAACGAATTGAAAGGCGGACCGTTGTCCGTATGAATTACTTCCGGTAAACCAAATCTACTGAATAATTCTCTTAATTTATCTATTGTCTGACTAGCGGAAGTCGACTTTACTTCAAAAACTTCTAAATACATTTTCCCTTTAAACGGACCCATAAAGTCTGCATGTAATCGTTCCCACGGTCTACTGGCATACTGCCAAAAGTGTAATTGATTCTTTGTAGGATTTTGTCTTTCAAAAAGACAGGAAGAACAACCATCGGCCAGATTTTCAATATCTGCATCTATATTTGGCCACCAAATATATGATCTCGCTACCGATTTCATTTTAACAATCCCTAGATGACTCGTGTGTAATTCGTCTAATATGTATTTACGAAATTTACTTGGAATAATTACTTTATACCCCCACATTATAATTCCCTGTTCGATTGTCAATTCTTTCTTCCTTTTGAAATATGTAATTAATTCAGGATATTCTACAGAAACTTGATTTTGCCACCCATACATTACATAATTGTACACTTTTCTTAATACTATATCGTTTTGGGTTTATTTTTTTATGTCTTCACAAATAATAGGTAATGAACTTTCATTGACATAATGTAGATAAGTTCCCAACCAATCTAACTCTTGTTTATTGTCACAATGCTCGACTTTGAGCGGTAAACGTGATAATGCATCTGCATTAGCATGTTTAGCTGATTGTACATATTCAATCTTATAAAACTATATCCAGACAAAAACAAAGCTTATCGTTGTAACCGACTTGCTGAAAAAGCAGGTAATGCCTTTTTGGACCCTAAAATACTTAATAATGGTTTATGATCTGTACATAAAATAAATTCTCGTCCCCATAAATATTGATTAACTTTCTTTACCCCATAAACCAAACTCAAAGCTTCCTTATCAATTTGTGAATATGCTTTCTCTGCCGTGGATAATGTTCGCGAAGCAAATGCTATTGGTTTTTCAACACCATCTTTACTAACAATAGACAATACACAACCTAAACTGGTTGGTGTTGCGTCACACGCCAATTTAATAGGTAATTCAGGATCATAATGCGCTAATACTTTAGAAGAAGCTAACAGTTTCTTGACTGTATTAAAAGCTTTTACACATTTATCATCAAATTTAAACAATACATCCTTTTTAAGTAAATTATAAATAGGATTCAAAACATTTGACATATTTGGCATAAATTTACCATAATAATTAACTAATCCTAGGAATGATTTTACCTCTGCAACATTAGAAGGTGTTGGTGCGTCTAGCATAGCTTTAATTTTCTCATCGGATGTGTGCAGACCTTCCTTGTCGATAATAAATCCTAAATATTCTAATTTATCAGAGAAAAACTTACACTTATCTTTTCTTAATGTAAACCCTTTTTGGTTTAACCTTTTACAAACTTCTTGTAACCTACTGAAATGTTGTTCAGTATTTTCAGCTGTTATCAATATATCGTCAAGGAAAGCTACAACACCTTGTAAGCCTTGAATAGTCTGTTCAATAACCCTTTAAAAAATTCCCGGTGCAGAATTAATACCGTATGGCATTTTTATAAATGCAAATAACCCTTTATGCGTGCTTATCGTACACAATTTCTGCGATTCATCGTCAAGCGCTAGTTCCATATAAGCTTGGCTTAAATCTATTTTTGAAAACAATTGCCCATTTTGCATACAAGCAAAAATATCCTCTATTCTTGGTACTGGATAACGATCTATTTCTAAAGAACGATTTAAAGTAACCTTAAAATCACCACAAATGCGTAATTTACCATTTTTCTTTAAAACTCCAACTATTGGTGTTCCCCATTCAGAACTTTTTACAGGAATTAAGATTTTATCTTCTACTAATCTATCTACCTCATTTTCTACTTTACCTCTCATAGAAAAAGGTAAGGGTCTTGGTTTAAAATATTTAGGTCTCACATTCTCTTTAAATTTCAAAGAAACAATTTCTGTTTTACATGTACCTAATTTTTCGGTAAATACGTCTGGAAATTCCTTACATAATTTATTTACTAAACCTTCACGTTTCTAAGATTAGCTTACAACTTCGTTTGGAGCTTCAGTCAAACCCAATACTCCTACTAATTTATTTCCAAAACAAATATTTATTTCTAGGATCTTTAACCAATCTCTGCCCATTAAAGGATGAGCCCCTCTTTTAATTACATACAAATCAAGCATTTTACTTAATTTACAATGTTTAACATTAACCTTTAATTTTCCAAATGGGACTATTTCTTCATTAGTATAAGAATTTAATGTTAAATCATTAGGAATAAGTTTACAATTACTAAAATTTCTCAAATAAAAGTTTTCATTTATTACAGTTACTGCAGATCCTGTATCTACTTCAAAAGAAATAACTTTATTTGCTACCATTACTTTAACTGTAATAGGCTCTACTTTAACTCTTTTAGTATTATTTTCCTCTACTTTAAACAGATTGTTTAAATCATACACATCATTGTCTACATTTGACTCTGTATCTCTATCTAATTCTTGAGTATTTTTCACTCCAACAAAATGACTTTTGTTTTGTTTATGAAAATTATTATCACCTCTAGATACATATTTATACTTATTTTGAGATTGATTAACCTTTTTCTTACATACCTTCACCAGGTGTCCTTTAATTCCACAATTATTGTGTCACACTCTAATTTTATGAAAACACTTATTACTAAAATGACCTTGCCGACCACAACAATAACACATCACTTTCGTATCACTTTTGGTTGACACTTTGAAATCTTCCTGCTTCCCAGGTTTCCAATGTCTCGATGAAACAGCCATTCTCTGCATTCTGAGTTGAAGGTCGCTGCCTCCGGCTATTGTTTTCGCATCCTTTTCCGCTCCTTCAATTGAAGTACTTATTTTCACCGCCTTCTCGTAGGTCAGGGTAGTCTCGGATAAAAGTCTTTTTTTCATTGCGTCACTTTTTAAACCGCTAACCAATCTGTCTCTTAGATGTTCGTTCAATGTCGCGCCAAACTCACAATAAGTTGATAGTTTTTTCATATTAGCAATATATTCGGCAATGCTTTCGTGTTCGTGTTGCGTTCTTAAACTGAATTTATATCTTTCGGATATAAAAGAAGGTTTAGGGTATAAATGTTCCGTAATTATTGTCACTAATTCATTGTACGTTTTTGTTCCGGGTTTACTCTGGGGGAACAAGTCTTGTAATAAGCTAAATGTTTTTACACCTACAACCGTTAATAAGGTGGGCACTTTTTTATCATCCGAAATGCTGTTGCATTCAAGAAACAGTTCAAACCTTTCTATGTACGAACTCCACGTCTCGTCCGCACTATTAAATTCCGCGAGTTTCCCGATTATTGTGGTAGACATGTTGCTTACACTGGACACTGAAGTATTCTGTTCCTCAGACTTGAAAGAAAAACGATATTGCCACTACACGTTCTCTTCCCTCTTTAACTTTGACACCTTTGCTATCAATTTTGTAACACTACCGACAATTTACACAAACATATTGTAATAACCTTACTAACACGTCTTCACGTTGTTTAAAATTGTTTTATAACTGCGGTTATAACAACACTATTAATAATCACTATTAATAATCCACTATACTCGTCGCCACTGTAATATATTGGATATATTACTAGATTTGGGTTCGCTAAATGAAACACATTTATATTCGTTATTGCTACGACTGCGTACTGTTGGTAGGAAGGTGAGTTCAAGACTGCTTGTGAAATAGGTAAAAAGGAAAAGCGACAGTCAGGGCTGGCGGGAAAAGGTACTGGTTACAGCCAATAGCATTTATTAAAAACTCGAATGACATATCGTACGACATGACGTCACAGATCATACGACATCACGCGATCTCCCACTCTTGTACAATTGCATACATCACAAGTAACATACACTAAATTTTTCTCGTTCTTTAATTTAGATTTTCCGGGGTTTTTCTTCTCCACATAGTTTCCCTTAATTTTCAATAAATTATCCAGGTTATTTTGATTATTCTATTGTAATTTTTATCTACTGTATTCTATTATTTTCGTTAATGAACTTCACTATTAGGTTGGAAAATCCCTTTCTCGTTTCTGATTGACCGTTAATTCCTCGCCCATACTAGCCTGTTATTACTGTAAAACCAATATTGTTCTCCTTCTATTGTCTTTAACTCCTCTTGACATCGTTAGTTTTTTACGCGAGTGAGGTTTTCTGGTTCCTTTAATTTTCTTCATCCTTTACGAATTCAAGTGGTGTTCGTACGACTTCGCGTTCTCGCGCGAGGCCCGCACGTGCCTTTCTCGTTACGTTTTCCGGGAATGTCTTCCAGTTTTTCCAACTCGCGATTTTCTTTTCTTCTATTCTGTAGTCCTTTGCGAAATTATGTACTAGCCGCCATTTTGTGAATTTTCCTTTATTTTTCTTGAAGTTATGGTACTTATAAAAGTTACGATTTTTCTGTTTTTTTATTTAACTAATTTCCCGAAATTTATTTGGTATACTGGGTTTTACACACATTATTATACTCTACTACTTCAACTTTAATTATTATAATCTTTAAAACTGTATTATTTTTATTTATCTTGACTCTAAGGTGTGAAAACTCTCACCTTTTTTTAAAATAATATTTATAATTTCCTTTAATTTTCCTATAAAACTTTCCTTTTACAAATATTTGTTGATTATTAAATTTTATTTAACTTTATTTCTTTTTTTAATTAAATGACAATTAAACTTGACGATCTTCTAACTTCTATAATATTGAAAATTCATTATTTTATTATTCTACCTTTCTTTTAGGTCTATTCTTTATTAAACCAAAAACACCTTTCTTTCTAGGTTTTGAGAAACTTTGAAATTTTCCCTTAAATTTAGATTGAATTACGTAAGCATTATTTAATATTACGATTTGGGAATTGCATGGCTGACACACCCGTGTTTAGCGTAATGTGTTTCCTTTACAAAAACCTAAATACATAATATTCCTGGATCCTGGTATTCCCGACGAAATAATTAATTAGAGGCTAAGTTCTTTTTGCATTTCTGGACAAGTCAGGGTTCAACAGTCGCTTCCGTAGATAACGCCCCGCTCGTCCCAACTTGTTAAAAGTTGCACTACATACGATTAAGATTCCATGCTGGCCTAGAAATATCGCTTTTAAAAAAAATTGTGTAAACATTTAAATTTCTGGAACTATACGGCTCCTGCCAGTTGTAGATCGTATAATTTATACTTGCAGTTTTCTTTTGATTATTGTTTTTGTATTATAATTATTATAAATTATTGAACATTTGTGCGAAGGCAAAATATCATTTACTTACGTTAAATATGAAATAGTCTCGTTTATTAGAATAACTCTGGTATGGATTTTATATGGGTAGTGTTCTGTTTTTGTGTTCAGGTGATATTAATACAATAATTATTTTAATAAGTATTTATTAATATATCTAATCAAGTTTATAAATAATCTTTTTAATTTTAATTTACATTGCAAAAATTTGGTTATGAATTGAGGTTTATGTCTAAATATACATTTTAATTTTAACTCTGTATTTAATTTACATACACCTTTCTGGTTCACGTAGTGCCGGTTTATAATGGCTGACTGTTTACAAATTCACTTGAAGTTTTTAGTACATGTTTATTCGATTTCAATACTTTGGATTACAATAAAGAATGATTACAGAAATAAATATATACAATGTGTTTGTGTGGTGTTATTTAATATTTTATAATAGTTACTAAGTGTTAGTGAACTGTTGACTTTGTTTTTGACTGATTTAGTTCCTAGGCTAGGTTGTTGTCAGGTTTTATAATCCACTTGGTTCTATTTCATAATTTATATACATATTATTTCTGATCTGTGGGTGGTTCTAGTTTAATTTGTTTTTGTTAAATCGTGTTCTTATAAATGTAGTTGGCAATTTCTAAATACTTTACTAGGTTTTGCTAAATGGTTCTTCACAATAGGTTAGGCTAGGTTTGTTTACATATCTGTATTTGACTTACAGGCTATATGTTCTCTCTTTATATTTTCGATATTGTTAAACGTGCAAAAAAGGAAAGTATTTCTGTAAAATAAAACTTTTATTGTATTAGTTTCAAGAACTATGATGTTGACTAATATCAGACATTAATATTTATGAAGAAAACTCAATGACAAATTACAACTTAAGTAAAGTTAAACAATTATTTTTAATCTATTAGTGAATAGTTTAAAATAGAAAAAGTAGACTCGTACTTCTACAATATATTTAAATCTTTATGTTTCAAGTTGAGAAAATAAAAGTATAGTGGCGTTAGTCTGACTGTTACGGTTGAAACCTTATACTAGAGGTTGCTTATGTTTAAACCTAGTTAAATGGAATCAGTTTGTCTAAAGTTTCGAAATATTTTTATAAAATAAATACATGTATAACAAAATTATTTCTGTATTTTTTCTACATATAACGCTATTAGTGTATACAAACTATATGAAATTGTACTAATACACTTCGTTTTAATTTTTAAAATGAATAAATACAGAATAATTAAATAACTGGAATAACTTAATGCAGGTTAATAAAGAAGAAGAATGTTCCAAATATGTAGTAGCGTCATTTTCTCTTCCTTCTTTAATTTTACTTGAGAAAATAAAGAAAAACTCTTACATTTTTATAAGGAAACAGATATAATTTAATAAAGAAAAGGAATATAGGAATTGTCTTAGGTAAAAGATAAAAGGCATTTATTTAATATATTTAATTAAAGTAAAGAATTCAATACAGTTTACTTGGTGCAGTCCGTATGCAACAATGACTTTTTTAGCCTAATTTTTCAAATATAGTTTATATTTGTTTTATTAATTTTAATAGATCGTACTATTAATTACAAAAAGTATTTTGCAGAGAACAACAATGGATTTAGATTGTTCCTGGTTTCTCCATTATCATCTTATTGTAGTTGCTTAACAAAATGTAATCTGTAACTAATCTGTTGATTATAACACAGAACCACTTAACTGATATTATTCAAACTGTTACGTCAGCAAACCTCCCTATACCATTATTGAAAAACACAGTATTTAGAAAATTAAATGATTGAAAGTGTTTGCTTGAACTATTATAACTAAACAACCTGTCGATCAGAAATATAATTTTCTCGGTTTGCTATTTTATGTAAAATAACGTTTATTTTTTACAATATTACTTTCGTGATACACTTAAATTGTGTTCATACTATTTACATTAAATTTCACATATACAAAACATGAATGATATATTTTACTAAAATAGGAGTTTCAATAACAGTGTTGAAAAATGTTTTCAAAAGAGTTGTTTCGTTAAAGTAAACTTTAAGGCAAACAGTCGATTGCACAATATTAAGTCATGATGACTTACACAAGTTAGTTTTGTGACAGTAAACATACCAATATTTCAAAACCATTAATATGACAAAGGAATGTTTCTTGTATTGGGGGTGGGGCTTTGGTAGATTTAAAGATATACGTTTTAAATACAAACCCCATTCAAGTGATACCTATCGAAAATAGCGGCCAGTCAAATGTTAAAAATCCTATGTTAACACAATTTTAATTACGTTACAAACACTATATTCCAGTGGAAAGGATTAATGGTTCTTTGAATGTTATTTAATAAATTAAGAGGGTCATTCAAAAGCAAGTATTAAGGAAATATTTACAAAATTTGCCATAAGCTTAAAAAGAAGGAATAAACTAGCAGTTTCTAGACACATCAGGTAATAGTCTTCTACGTTGAAAGCACAACTACTGATAACAATACAGTGATAATATCAGTGGCCTGAGAATACTGTGTTAAGTATTTAATCTGAATTTAGAATTAAGGTAAGTCTTTAGCTTTATTACAAATTAAAATTATTGTAACTAATTAAAAATCTGTGTTAATAAGATATTTTCAAATTTGACTGGCCGCCATTTTCGATAGGGTCAATATTTGCGAAATTCTTCTTCATTTATCAAACCCTTTAAAATGAGGTATCACAAGATGGGAGTTTGTATTTAAGATTTTTGAATTACCCTCTCAACCATTTTAGGTTAGGAGGTGAAATGGTCGCTTACACTAAAATTCTTGCTTAATAGCATCATCCTTACTTCCAGAAAATGACAGCTTTCCTCTGTTTCATACCATCCCATTGAACAAGAAAGAATACCATAGTGAAATGATCATTATCAAGCACATAGCCGAAGTTAATTAGTATTTAATAGACATGATGACTAAGAGCCATAAGAAAAAAGAAATAGAAAAAATATAGATATAGACACAACTAGGGTTGATAAATACATTTCCTCAGAATGTACCAACCTATTGAATAATGTATTGAATTATATTTTAAAGAAACATAATGTTACTCTTTCTTTCCGTACAAGCAATAGCATATCATATTCTCTTAAAAGTACAACCGATACCCCCATAACAAAATAAGTCTGGTGTATACAAAATAAATTATCCAAAATGTAATAAATATTATATAGGCCAAACCGGCCGAACGTTTATAGACCGATATAAAGATCATCTTCCCAGTAATAAAACCAACATTGCCACGTCAAATTATGCACGTCACCTGAAAACAACCGTAGACCAGGAGATTTACAATCTAGTGTAGAGGCAATACTTTTATGTACAAAAGGCAGAATAATGAATGCGAACGAAGAATTCGAGATTTTTAGAGCATTCAAAAATATAAACCAGAAGACATTTTGAATGACCATTTTTCTTTCCAGTCGCATCGTTTGTACGATGCAACTCTCAAACATTCGTCGAAAGTTTAACAGAGGTTATTATCAATAAAACTATTCGCGGCGGCCGGCAGTACTTCGTTGGACATAACTGTTACAATAATAATAGTTTGTCTCATGTACTGTGGTTTGTTCCAACATTCATTACACAACAGATTCATTAAATTAGTAAAACTGTTGATCTTATCGTAATTTTAGCAAAAGCAAGAACAATTAATACAAAAGGTTTTCCATCAATTAGAATGATTAATAAAATTTAAGCAACTATTTAAAAAAAATTGTTTATATAGTTTTAATTTTACTATGTGGACTACGATGTTACATATACTTCTTTAAAATATAATATATAATACAATAATTACTAAAACAATACAATTTAAATTTTCAAAATATTGATTTAATGCTACGAAAAGAATAGATTTTAATTGTAAATAAAACAAAAAATACCCTGCCTTTAACTAGAAAGCACACAATTAAATAATATCTTAGCAAGGGTATAAAAGATATTATTGTATAAAACTAAAGTTTTTAAATTTGTTCTTAAAACTTTGCAGACTTATTGTTAATGGAAGCCAGACTAAACTTTATTAATAACTGGAAAAAAGCGGAAAGATAAGTTTTATCCTTACAGAAAAAATATGAACTATTAAAACCAAATAAATATTTGCTGCAGTTTACGTAGTAAACAGGAAATATAAAGAGATTTAAAAATTTCATGAATTGTTTACGAAGTGTAAACAAATATAATATATATATTATAACGTATCTAATTGATAGTAAAGTTAAATATCCAAGATATGAGTTCGATACATCGTTTGACATCAAAACATACTACTGCAACATACTTTCCAGAGTACAGACATTTAGTGCATATCTTACAGTCTTCAAACATTATTCTTAACACTTTGATTATTGAAAGTATTAAAAATATATGAAATGAAAATTCATGTATATAAAAAGCTAATTTTACTTACTTATCATATTGCATGTTTAAGTTTAAACTTTAGTGACATATTATAGTTAATTGTATTAATCAGGTATATGTAATAGAAAATAGTACACTAGTAATTCGTACTGCTGATGTATTGAACAACGATGTAGCCTAATGATTGTTGTATTTTTTTAAGTTTTAGCCAAATAAAAAATAATGTTTTTCTTAAAAAAAAACTCTTTTTCATACAAATTAAACTGTAAATCACAATATTAACATATTTGTATTTGTTGGTTTAGTACATATATGTTTTACCCAAAAGAAAATAATTGTTCTATATTTAATAATAACTTTGTTATTGTTATATTGAATAAATTACCTTAAAATGTCTGTCCTGTTACTTCAAATGAATTTCTTTGTTACTGTATTACATGTTTTGAAGCCGTGGCTTCATCAGATACTTCTTTGTTCGTTCACAAAGTAGATACTGTCACACATTAAAATGTTTTTGTAAAACGCAACACTTACACTAACACAAAAGTATATTAATGCAATCATGTTTAACACTATAGTGTTACTACGTGCCTATATATAGAAACTCAAAGAATATTATCGTTATCTGATTGTTCTTTGCGAATGTATTTCGGCTGTATTTTTCATAACAGCTTTGACTTTATCGATATATCGATGATAATGTACATTCCGTACAGTTCTGATAGTTACAGAACAATAAAAATAAAACAGGCATAACAATTCCTCCAAAAAATATTTTTAAGGACAGAGACTACATAATAAGTAATATAAAGACATTTCATGTCGAATTGACCGCTTAAATAAAAAATAAAACATACATTTTGTATTTAAAAAACAAGATAAATCAAATTGATTCACTTATATTGATTTATATTGTTTTAATTGTATTAAAATAACTGGAAATTGTTTGTAATTTTATTGAATAAAAATGATTCTGTTCACTTTTTAAAAGATTTTAACAAAACTTATAAAATCGTAATGGCCAATACCACTTACACTCTCAAAAGCCAGATATTATAAGCGTTTAAAATTAAGATATTTTGAATTTAACACATTATTTTCATTGCCAACGGAACATATTTAAAAGACTCAGACTCACTGTGTAAAAATACAAATATAAATACGCATGTATTTAATTAGATTGTTTTTAAATGTGAAACGTTTACAATACAAGCATGTATATTATTTTCGAAATATTATCCAAATTCTGTGAGAATAAATCACATCTATCTGGGTTACAGTTTTATTAGCCAGATATATATATTAAAAAGTAAAATTAAAAAAATTATTACTTCTATACAAAAAAGACTATATTTGAAGGGGTGAGTTCAATCTATATTTTACATAAAACTCTGTATCCTAACTGACCGGCTGACTGACATACTCGTATAATCAACGTAGAGCAAAAACAACTAAATATAGAATATTCAAATTTGAAGATATACAGTATATATATTTGTATAGAGTCATAGACGCACAATAAGAACGGATATTTCCAAAAGTTCATTTTAAAGCATTAAAATAGTAAAAATTCAAGCAGAATCCCAGATAAAACAGATAACAGATAAACAACTAATTCAAGTCGAACTTTACAACCAAAAACGTTTTATTTTATCTTAAAAAATAAAAGCAAGGTCAAAAAATAAACGAAAATGGCTTAGTGTATTTAATTCAAACATCTGTTGTTACATATTATAAATAAAAAAGCTGATCTTAACTAAATTTGGGTTAAGCCTTTACTGAACTAACGCACATTACTTGAAAGCATTTACTTATTACCATAGCAAACTATTTAGCTTTTTTTTACAACCAACAGTGTTTATAGGTTAGGTTTATCTCCATCTTTTATATACACAAATCCTGTCATTTACACCAAACATTTTTATATACTGCGTATGAGTCATGGTCTATAATACCGCACTGGCACCACTCTAACCTGATCAAAGTGCGTCTGTCATAATTATATCGTAATTTTAGTGAAAATATCAGATATGCAATGCTGTGATCTGTTTTCATTTGCTTCGCAAAGAGTAGAATCGGGGGTTGGGGAGCGAAGCAAGCAGGGGTGGATTCTCTAATATAAATATAATTTACTAGTCACAAAATTTGGTGGTTGTGTATTTTAGTAGAATTTATTACTTTCTATGACGTGTGCAAGGGTGATTATTAAGTTTAATGCCATTTAACGCAAAAAACAAAGGTTAGCGTAGGATCAGTGACAACTCACAGGGTTTAATGCTCGAAACAACACGAACTTAGAACAACCAAAAACACGCCTAATCAGCTTTGACAAACACAACTACATTATATCTTATTATACAATATGAACTAGACACTAATATAGTAGGCCTACCAGTCGATATAAGCCCGAGAGCGCTATTTGCCTATAACCGTATTTAACTTACCTTACTGGACAACTGTCAAGTCGGCCCCCGAGAACCGGTAGTAGCCACGCTCAGAAATTTCTATAAAATAACGTAGGAAGAAAAACGCAACAGTAGAAATTTTTTAATGTTTAAACAAAATGACACATTTTAACTTTCGTTTGGTCTCAAAACTTCTCAGAATTCTTAATAAAACTCTCATATTTAGTAATAAAAGCATTTTAAACATTCATTCCGCATATTAGGTGTTTAGTATTTTTCTCTTATTTAGTAACTTCATAAATGTACAGTATATTATTCCAAAATATATTTTAAAAGCAAATAAATAAATTGAAAACTATTTAAAAGTTTTAACACTACATGCCGTAATTTCTAGAATGTAGTACTGTATAACATATATTTCTCTCTCTCTCTCTCTCTCTCTCTTTCTGTTTTTACATATTCCTTCAATCTCAATATTCAACTATGAAAATCAATATCTGTGTATTTCAATGTGTGTGACAGCTACGTGAGTACAGTAGAGTTACGTTTTTAAGAACTGTTACACGTATACTCGATGAAGCTGTCGCCACATGAAAACGCAACAATCAGGAAAACTCTATATGTATATTGCCAATAAAGGAGCTGAACACATTTCTTTATACAACGAAAGTAAAGTATATAAACAATTTAAAACTTTGAAAGGAAACTCTGTTGCCATAGTTTCTGGTCTACACACATTGTTTCGATAAATACTACATTTGAAATCCATAAAAAGTAAATATTCAGTTAGTAAATCATATTTAAGCAGTTTAAAAAAATATCAAATAGAAGGACATATAACATTGTCTGTTAATTATATGCAGTGAAATCTAATTATATTCATACTAAATTATAATATAAAAATCTTTTTTAAATTTATATCGATTTTTTTCGCTCAAAGTCGTGTCTACCTAATGTCCTCTACATATCATTTACCTCTTTACGATAGCTAGCTTTCTTCTTTTACTTTTCGAGTCTCTTAGACAACATCATTGTAGATCTTAACTGACATCATTTATCTACATCTTCCTTATTCACCCTTTTTCATTCTTATATTTAAATAGTTTTAACGTTAAATATATTTTTCTAGTCTCTAAGGTACACATTTAGCAATGCCTACTTGTAAAGTTTTATTTAAATGAAAACCTAGTCCTCACTAGTTTCTTAAAATACTAAGTTTATATTTACAGTAAAAAACAATCCACAAGACTGATACAGTTATAGCTAGTACACGATTTCAGAAGCTGAAGTAACCCAAAGTATTTTACAAATCAAATTATTGTTGGTTCTACTTCATGTCATTCTGATTCTAAATGACGAGTACTCAGAACACTGCTGTAAATGTTTTGATTTAAAGTCATAGATCTTACTATTATAAGTCTTACGAGATATTAATAATATTATTTGTTTATTTTAATTAGAGTGCAACTATGCATTTTCATGTCAGTGCATCAGAAAATAATAAACTACTTTTTAAGAAAAACACAATACCAGCTGCAACAATTTACATTAAATAAATATAATACGAAACCTGACTAGCAAAGTTTCTTTTTAGTAAGCAATAAGTATAGTTCCAAGTTAATTAGTTTTATATTTAATTTTTTGTAACATAAGTTAAATGTATTTGGTACCTTAATATATAATAATTTGTGGAAATAAACTGTTTATAAATCATAAGATTTTTAACATCAAAATAACTGCGTATTAAATAGTGTAAGTTAATCATTGGCTGCATTATAGCTGCATGTGTTGTTCGAAGTTGGAATCAATAGATGCATTGAGTACGTGGTTATTTTATTGTATTATGATAGTTTTGAATTGTTCTTTTGAAATTTATCTAATCCTATGAAAGTTCTGAATTTTGGAGGCTTCTACTAGATTTGATCTTCTATCAAATTCTAGTTTGGCAAAGTACTGTTTTGAAATAATGACAGAGATTTTTAGAGTTTAATTCAAATAAATAGTTTTATATTGGAAAATTTAATTAATCTTTTCGTCAAATGTGCATTGCAACTTTAATTTTCTACATGTCATTCAATCAAATAAATTGGCTCAAATTAAACATCTCATTTTAATTAAGGAAACTATTTATAATACAAATGTCTTAATTAACTAACTATTAAAACAAAATGTAATATCTTTTCTCGACTCTAATACCTTCTATTATATTTTGATTAATCTCATTTATTTGACAGGAAAATCTGAGTTCAGTTTATACATTTGCATATCATTTAACTTTTCAACTACATCCTTAATACTGTATTGATCTGTACCCAGATATACAGATATATATATATGTATCATACATCCTTAAGTATGTATGATATATTGGGTTAATACTTGGCGGAGTTCCCCAAATTGTATAATGTTAATGACGATTTATATGCAAATACCTGGATGTTTACTGTTTATTCTTTTACTCATTAAAATTGAACTGAGATGTTCTGCTTAGATGTTTAGTGTATTGTACATTAAGATTAAATTAAACTGAGAGGTTTTGCTTGGATGTTTAAGGTTTTCAGTGTTGTACATTAATATTAAATTAAACCGAAAGGTTTTGCTTAAATGTATAAAATTTTGTAAATTAAGAATAAATTAAACTGAGATGTTTTGCTAAGATGTTTAGAGTTTGGAGTTTTGTACATTACGATTAAATTAAACGTATATGTTTTGCTTAAATGTTTAGGTTTCGAAGTTTTGTT
>JAGFPH010000887.1:340911-356393 GCA_018207615.1 Philaenus spumarius | reverse complement strand
AAATATAAGAAATTTAATTTCTTACATTAATATTATAGAACTGCCATGCTATGCAAAATATGGAAGGTCAGTAAGTGTTTCCTTTGTATTGAGAGCTTTAAGATAAGTTATTTGCACAATGTGATTATTATGACTTAAGTTTGTTGAGAGTAAGCGAAGCGAGCAAACCTATCTTGACTAGTTAGTGTACAGCTAAAGTTGGAAAATTTAGATAAAATTGTTTAACTATTCATTGGTAAAATGCAGTGACAATCAGAAAAAATATTTTCAAAGGAAAAGTTTTGACCTATGCAGCGGTTTAATCAAAATTATTCTAAAACGACATTTACACTCCAAACAATTGTTTTAGTGGGGAAATAAACATTATTTTTGTGATCCCTCGTATCATACAAAGTCAAAGCCATTCCAACATTTCTTTAATGACTTTGTGTAATTTTACGTGATTATTATTTGCCATAATATAATAAACTATATGCCAAATAACTGTTTAGAATGTCCGGAGTACATTGATTTGTAACAAGACTTATTTAAATATTACTTTAGATACAGAAAGTTGTATTTAAAAAGTGCTTGTTAGAGCACCCCAGATACTCTTTGCCAGATAGAGGGATAACTGAGTAATTTGTAATTGTACATTAGGGACATCCTACAAGTGTCAGTAGATGCGCTTACCTATTAGTGGGATAAGACACATCCTTTAGCGTTCTGCTTCTGTCACAGTTGGTGAAATATTAATATTTAGACCTATACGGAGCTTGGAAAACCGGATTTAAATGTTTCAAACACATTCATTATTGTAAACAAAATGATACTCTTTATCAGTTCTGAAAGTTTTGTCGTTTTTTGTTACACAAGTTCAAGACGTAGGACTTTAAAATAAACTAAAACTCACTTTAATCTACTGTTTTTGTATTTTCGAACAGTATAAAATAATTAATAATCATTTAATAAAAAAGCAAGTTTGTATAATATGTATATAAATTAATTATGTTTAGTACTACTTGCCTTCTATAAAACTATACTGTAACTGATATGGAATGCAAAGGCCTACTCTGTTGTATAACTATCTCTATTCTCAATACATAAATGTGTAGATTGAATAAATTACCTTTCTTTGACCTATAATTGAATTAATCAATGTTTTCTATTAAACTAGCTTCAGCAAATTAGCGAAGAAAAAGTTGAATTTAAAACTACAATTAATAATCGATCACAGCTGGATAGTATTTATAGTCAATAACATAGTGGATAAACATTTATAATTCTAAAGGGCATTTGAAAATCATTCGTTATATCCTATATTGATTGAATGTTAAACATTTTAAATCTGGCACATTATGTACACATATAGCCTTTATGTGTAAGTATAGATGGAGTTCATTATATACCAGTTGTCTTAAAAGCCTCCCTCTCCCTTTTAACTTTTGTGTTTGTTAAAACAAACACATATCCTTTGGGTAACGATACTAACTTAGCCCAAAGTATCTTTTGAAGCAATAGGAAGTTTTGAGTGTTCCTAAAAACAGGGAATTTTGGGGCAACTCAAAATTTTCGGATAGGGAGGATGGTCATGTGATACCTCATTTTGAAGGTCTATTTAAGACTAGGAAAATGTCATAAAGAAAATAAAAATCGGACCACCCAAGACAAAAATGCGGCCCTAAACGTCTTCAAATAAATCGACATAAAGTTGCTAATATCTCGAAAAGGAAGAGTTTTTAGAAAAATGGCAAGAGACAAAAAATGGTTATTTTAAAGTGCTTGAACTAAAAAAATTTAAGTCGACTCCAACATCTTAGAAAATTTTGTAAAAAATAAAATGTACGAAATCAATTTGAAAGCAATTTATTAGGTCAAGCACTTTGAAATAAACATTTTTTGTCTCTTGACATTTTTCTAAAAAATCTTCCTTTTCGAGGATCTGTTTTATACAAGTTACTAGCTGACCCGTACGGCGTTTCCCGTAGTGGTTGGTATTTTCATTTAATTATAGTCATTTTAACGTAATTGTATTATTTTAAAGTGTTCAGTCAGTGAGTGGTATTTGGCTTATATATATATATAGATCTTAAATAATAAAAGCACTATTGTCATAATAATAAAAGATCTGAAATTATGATTTTTGTAACTTTAATCATCCCAAACCCCTCCTAAAATTTCGAAATGTTTCATACCCTTTCTTAGTGAGCACCTATGACCCTAGAGGAAGCTACATACCAAATTTCATTCCAATCCGTTCGGTAGTTTTGAAGAAATCGTGATTTAATAACTTTGATCCCCCCAAACCCCCCTAAAATTTAAAATTTCTTGAAACCCTTTCTTACCGAGCGCCTATGGCCCTAGAGGAAGCTACATACCAAATTTAATTACAATCTGTTCGGTAATTTTGGAGAAATCGTGATTTAGTAATTTTTACCCCCCAAACCCCCCTAAACTTTCCAATTTTTTAAAACCCTTTTTTAGTGAACACTTATGGCCCTAGAGGAAGCTACATACCAAATTTCATTCCAATCTGTCCACTAATTTTGGAGAAATCGTGATTTAGTAATTTTTACCCCCCAAACTCCCCTAAAATTTCCAATTTTTTCAAACCCTTTCTTAGTGAGCACCTATGGCCCTAGAGGAAGCTACATACCAAATTTAATTTCAATCCGTTAGGTAGTTTTTGAGAAATCGTGATGAGTGAGTGAGTGGTATTTCGCTTTTATATATATAGATATACAAAATACCGTTATTTAGAAGATAGTTTTGTAAGTTTTAAACCGGCCAGTCTCACGCATTCGCTTTCCTAACCGCACCCGGCCTTGCCTACCCTTTTTACCTGCTATCTATTCATGGTAGAGGGAGGGTTGTTTATTGTTTACCAGATAGTATATTAAACGAGTCGCTTATTTTCAAATCGTCCTTTATCCAATTAACAAAAATGTTGGTAAACTAAAAAAAAGCCCTAAAAATGTAATTCTTTTCATTATCAGTTAATTTTTTTTTCTCTTTATTTATTAAAAAGCTTAGTTAAATTATAAACAAACACAACAATGATATCTTATAGAGATATTAAGTAATTTAATAAAATTGTTTGGATAAAGGACGTTTTGAAACCAAAACAAGGATAAAGGACGTTTTGAAAATAATAATAAAGGATAAAGGACGTTTTGAAAATAATAATAAAGGATAAAGGACGTTTTCAAAATAATAATAAAGGATAAAAGACATTTTGAATAAAAAATAGAATCCACCCATTACATTAAGTAAGGATAGAGGACGTTTTGAAAAGAAAATAGCTCATGATTAGCGGCAGCCATGTTGGATTGGATAAAGGACATTTTGGAACCAAACAAGCATTTCTCACATTTTTATATGTATTTAAAATTATTTAAAGGACGTTTCGAAACAAACTATTGATTGAATCTGGTAGTAAATATTATCAAGAATGTCATGCAACCAGTAACTCAATTTCGAAAAAAAATGGATAAAGGACGATTTGAAACATATCGTAAAATATAAAACCAATAAACTGTTAATTATTAACAGTTTATTGGTTTAATATTTTACGATATGCACGATAATATTAATAGACGATTTGCAAATTATAGTAAGTTCTTCATTTCTTTATCGATTTTCGTAAAACTCGTTTTCCTATTTTTTTGGGATGCTGAACAAGAATCTGGCAATTATTTTCACCTAATGTTAAAAAAATAATAATTTCATGTATAATACGCCTGATATGTATTTTTTGAAAATATTAAATTCATTTACACAATTTTCGCGATATCTTCCGAACCTCGGAACTTATAAAAAATAAATCGGACATGAGGCAGACTCGTTGTTTTAATAACTTAATACTTAAGTCATTGTATTTCTTGCATATTTAATGTTAGTGCTTAAAGTCTGAAAACATTTCTGTACAAGCAATTGCCAGCATTTGATTAAGCTGTGAAAGTAACCTTTTCTTATAATGTTTATGATAGTAAAGATGTATTTAGATATTCCTTTTCCAACTTAATTGACAATTTCCAAAACTTTAGGGAAATCTCTTATCTATTAAACTGCAAAAGCAGAACAAAACAAAAAACATTTGCTTTGTTACAAATATACACGGACATTTTACTTAATCCATGTTACTTAAGATAATATGCTTTATATATGTAATCAAATATAGCGGATGATGTTTCAGAAAATAAATACACAAATGTTAAAAATGTTTAAAAATATAAAACGTGACATCTCTCTCTGTTTCTGTCTATTAGTCTGAATGTGATTTAAAAAAAAAACCTTAATATCTCAGAAACTTTTTAAGATATAATCATGAAACTGGGTATAAATATTCATTATATAGGCTACATTTTATATTACCTTGTTAGATTCTGTCAGACATTCCTTCTTTTTTCGTTATTTATTACATGGTGGCCGTTTAACAGTTTAAACTCAATGTGAACTAAATGTAATATTATGACGTGTATTACTCATAATAATGCGAATATTATTTTATGAATTGTGATTGATTCGACAATGCCTGATTGAGAGGTGAAACGTTCGTCATTAAGTAATTTAGAAACAACAAAAAAGGACTGCGAGCGGTATCTACGCAGGTATAATGTGTATGTATACAGGTATTCATGAAATATATTATACCCAGTCCAGTAAGGCAAACAAAAGTAAATTTAAACTTAAGTTTAAACTTGAGTACGAGTTTAAAATCAACGAGGTAACACGTGCCGATGATCCTCAAACCGTTAACGTCAACATTTAACTGTATATGTGTTAGTACATTTTGCGTATATATGTGTTTATGTGTAAAGTATGTTTTATTATTAAATAACGATTCTAGTATGCACTTGAAAATTACTGAATGTGAATAGTCGAAACGGCCGTCATGTAGCCTAAGAAATTACGAAAGAACAATAATTGTCTGACATAGGCCTAATTTAACAAGGTAATATTAGGATTAACAACAATAAAGTTACTGTAGGCTACCGTAAACAAGTATGGTACATTTTTCTTTAAAATTTTGTTTCTATGCATTAATATGTTTCAAAATGGCGGTAGTTGAAAATGTGCATTGTTAAATATCTAGAAAACTATACATTTTACAAACAAATTTAAATAATATTTCAAAACCGTAATTTGCCAAAAGAGTGGAGTATTTATTAGATTTGTTATTGTTTTATAATAAATCTAGATGATCATCTCCTATAAAAATTTGGTCGCATTTACTATCTAGCTGACTAAAAAAAATAATACTTCCATAAATATATCCGAACCGCCACTAGGCTATACAAGCTGTGTAGTGAAAATAATTTTGTTTTTTATTCAACCACATTAACCGCAGCTGCAGTCACAATATATACGGAATGTTTTTCATAGTGTATACAATTTTCAACATATACCAAAATACCACCTTATAGTCGTGATTTCAATTTGAATTTGAAACTAAATTTTGCAAATGATAAAGACTAACCTCATGCTATTCGATCTCAATCTCAGATAAAACAATACGATGAGGCAGGTTGACAACCAAGTTACCAAATTAACCACATACAAAATAAGGTAGATAAAATGTAATTCAGGATTACACAATAATGTGTTAATAAATGCAATATTAAAATGTTTGAGGTATTTCAAAAAGTTATTAAGTAGAATTACTGCATCGAAGTTTAATTCAAATGACTAAATGTTCCAAAAGAAATTACTGGTTTTCTTTTCGTTAATTAAATAATAACAGACTTGGGCTACACAAAATACAATAATAATAATTAAAACCTATTGAATTTTAAATGTACTTAGAAGATGAGTGGTATCAGTTATTTTTCAACAACAATACAGGTTTGAAAGCTAGTGAAGTTTCCACGCAACTCAGATCTTAATCTGTTGAGAAGTTACAGTATCAATGCTTTAGGTATTAATGAGGCGGTACTCATTAACATTTTAATGCTACTTAATGCCATGATACTTTAGATTAAGTACAAAATATTGCTGTTCGGACACTGGATACAATGAAAATTAACGTAATATTAGGTGTATATATATTTTGTTTCTATATTAATATGTAAAATTCAAATTTCTATTTCTAAATTTAAAGAGCACTTGAAAAATCAATTTGTACGGACCGTTTTTTCTTTGACTGATCCATACCTAACTGCATTACAGTCAAACGAACATTTCTGTTATTTGTTGGGGTAAACGGGCTTACCTTAAAAGGTCGAGGGTTCATATCGGTAAGCCGCACCTTTACGGCCAAATTAAGGTAAGTATTTTGGAATTTTTCGAAAATCCTGTTCAAACAGTCATGTCTATATTTATGTTGACCGTTTTCAGAGAGGAAATTTACAGCCCGTACTGTAAAGTTTTGCCGCTTTTGTCCTAATTACTTGTCTGAAATAAGGCCTATTTTTCGAAACATCTTAACAAAGTTATTTGAGAACCGTACTTCATTTCATTCTTCAACCAGTGACAGAGCAGGGTGTTTGGTGTTTTAGTTTAATACTGCTTACTTGTTTTTTATAACTATGAAGCAACTATTTTCGAGGTTGGAAGTGTTTAGAAGTTCTTCGAATAAATAATACAGGTAAGATAAAAATTTTATTTTGAAACAATTTAAAAGTAATATAATTATTGTAATAATTTGATTGATTTTGTACATGATTGCAATATTTTTTGTTTAGAACACTTTAGATTTATGTGTACATTAAATTTTACCTGACTAGGGTTTGCTATGAAGAATATTAATGAAACAAATAGGAGAAATTATAAATTTGTCAGCTTGTATGAATAAAAACACAGATATTCGCACCATTTATTGTATTACTTTTTATGTGTAAATGTTATTTTTTTTATGGTTTTCCTATTTTAATGTTGAAAAACTAACTGGTTAAATTTTTTGTCTCATTCTTCTTAGTTCATTTTTAATTTATTACATTTAACTGCTAAAGTAAACAGTTAGAATTCAGAAGCTTTTTGATTTTGCTTTATTTTTGTTATTCAACCTACTTAAAAATATTATATTTTATTACCAATTTTATGCAGCGTATTTTTTCTTTTGTACATTACGAAACACAATTTATAAAATTATTTTTTAGTACCTAGTAATATTAGTTATATTAGTTAATAGTTATTAAAGCCAAAGTATTTGAAATAAGTTATTTTATGTAGTTGGAAAAATGTATCCAACCAATTGGAGTTTACACTTAAATTAAATAACCAATCAGAAAGCTCTTCACGGTTAAAACATAATTATTAAATCATAGCAATGCAAGATTGTTTCTATAAATAGCACTCAACCGACATACATGTCTGTATTAATTTTATAAAAGGTTATTGTGTATTGATAGATATGTTATTAATTCGGTTCTATTGTCCATAATACAACTTTATTATATTTTAATTTTTATATTTCTTTTTATATTATATTTTCACGGTTTATGTTTCTTTACATTCATATAGGCTACAAATAACGTTTAAATTTGGTGATTTGATTTGTACAATAATTTAGGTTTGTTTGTGCGTTTATACTATTTGATAGTTTACCGGGTTGTAATTTTTTTTAGAATATACAAAGTATATATCGTGTAATATATTTGTACATTTGACTTTAATATTACCTTATAAATAGACTTGGTCCCAAAAAATACTGGGGCCGCTCCTGCCGTTAAAATTGTTAGATATATTAAACTAGATCCAACTGATTTAAAAAAAATTTGTTCAGTACTTATTGAGTTTCAACTGTTTATACACTGTTGAAAAGTTTAGGTTTTCTTTATTATAACCTGTTATAATTCTCCCTAAAATCCCATCATAGTAAAACAGATTACTTTATGTATAAAACTATTTAAATAATTAATTTAACACGTTTGTACTTTTTTATGTGAACAACCAATGCTATTCTAATTAATAATGATATTAGTAAAATCAGGTGGATTTGATATTTGCTAAATAGTTATAAAAAACTTTTTACAAGGCGTATTTACAAAAAAAGGTATTACAGCTTTCAATATTTGTTTTGTCTATAAATCAGCATAACATTGTTAGAAAAATCAAGTTTGTATTCATTTTGGGTCTAGGCAGGCCAATGTTTGTAAAATTTATATTTAGTTCTGTTCGATATAATTATTTATATTTATATTTTTTAGGTAATCCAACAAGAAAACATGATTTCCACGAATAGAGTCTTAAGACTTCTGCGCCTGGAGACAAAAACGTAAAAGGTAACAATGCTATACTGTCATACATATTAAATTTCATAATAAATTATATAACAATATTTTACGTTATTGTGTAAAATAATTTATTTGTATTTTCTTATTTGAGAAAGAATCAAACTATTCACTTTTAATAATATAATTTAGTCACTTTATTATTTCAAAAGATTGATTTTGTATCAAATAGTATTACTATTATTAGTAGTAGACCAGGTATCTACACACAAATATATTTCTTTTCTATAGGCCTATACTAATATATAGTCGGATTTTAATGATATTTAACGAAACCAAGATTGTGTTTACTTGCCACAAATGGTTTGAGTAGTAGTTAAAAACTATTTTAAGAAATTATACAGACTTTAAACATATATAGTGCATTTTAATTGGAAGTTATTATCTTAAAAAGTTGTTGAAACTGACATTTCTAAGCAGCACTTCTCTTCTTTAACAAACTATGAAAAAATTTCAAGAATCTTGGAGAGGTTGTTTTGTGAGATAATAGTTTAAAATAATGTGACCAAAACATAAGGAATCTAATATATGAAACAGTATGTGCAAGTCAAGCATGGAATCGTAATTATTTCAAGACATCGTTGTAAATCTCGTATTAAACCTTAATTGCATTTGTTTTTATTTTTAATGTTTTGTTAAAGTTAATAAAAATTTAGTAAGATTAGCAGTTATTTGTTTATAACAGTAATAGAGAATGTGGGGAATCAGTATTGTTTGAATCTATAGGCCAAACCCTATTATTTAAAACAAATTATCATGAGTCTATTTTTGAATATACCGTAGCTAAAATTGTTGTTTAATTATACTTCACAATATTAGTAGTATCTTTTGTAGTATTTTAAAAACGATATGACCCAGTTTACAGAAATTACAAACATGTTCTTTATTCAGTTACAGAAGTTAAGAAAAGAGCTTTATTTCCACTAAATAAAGACAAAAATGATGAAAAATCTCCTGACAAGGAAACTTTTGTTTGAATATTTAGGAAATAGAATCTTAGGAAATGTTTTAATTCCTCATCCTAAAAGGTTGCAGAAATATCAATCATCATAGGTCTTTTTTTAAGTCTTAAAACGTTAATCATATTTTAAATCTATTTGTGAGATTAATGTAATAGTAACTATTCAGGAATACTGTCAATACAGATGTATAACATAATTACAATTTATGAAATTGTAAGTATGTAAAGAAATAGATAAAACTAAATTTAAATAGTGAGTGGTTATGTCACTGTTTACAGCATTGAATTTTTTACACATAAATACAAGTTATAGATTGTATACAGTAACTTGGCGTCTGTACCCAGGCAACCTGCTACTTAGGGTCTGTGGCATGTAGCCAGGGTACAAAAGCCAAGTTACTGTATACAGACTATAAACACTATATAAACAAATTTAAATGTTTAGTTTTCCTTACTAAATTTTTTTTTTTTTAATGAATAAAAACGGAACCCTAATATAATCAATAGCTAATTTGTCTGTTTTTCTACGGATTGAACGGATAAAAGAACCAAACAGAAATTGTACATTATCACTTACCATTTAAACCAATAACCATACTCAAAATAAGTTATATTATGCATTTTAGACAGAGTAAAAGTATAGACAAATTTTAAGATACTTGATTTTTAAATACGTTATTTAAGGACATAACCACTATTTCTAAATTGTTGTATATGACTTATTTAAAAAAAAAATCACTTTCCATTTCTTAAAATACACAGTAGTTGTTAGTAAAGAAGCAAATTTAGATACCGGATCACCAGAAGGAAATCTTTTCAACAAAATATAAATCCAACAAGGAAGCTCCTTTCAATTCATTTGTACAAATGTACAGAAGATGAAAATATTGAAGTAATAACTGAAGCATAAATTACGTTAATGGTAAGCTTTATTAACATTGCATTAGAATCCACGAGTGTATTTATATACTTTTTTGAAAAATAGCGCCCTCTGTTGGATATAAAAATAACACGGAATATACTAATTATTTTACGACAAAGGGAGTGACATGATAAATAAAAATGAAATATGTTTAGTATTGGTATATTAATCAGCCGTTTGCTCTAATATTTACGTTAACAGCTGATTTCAAACTTTGAAACAATTATGTTTTGTATCTAACTTTTTGGTTAGGTTTACAAACAATGCCATCTGTTGAACGTAAACATATCACACTCTATACTAAATATCTTAAGGCAATGGAAGCGCCATAAAATAACTATAGTCTGTGTATTTCAGGTTGGCCGATGGGCCCGGGACTACCTGAGGCAACCCTTATAACCCCAAGGCGCCTTTAATACGCCTTGTTATAACCCTAGCCGCCTCCGTCAGGGCTGCAGCTGTCTAGGGAATGAGTCACCCAATGACTGTGCTCCTACGAGGATGCACTTTTTTAGCAAACCATATTTTGACATTTTTAAATACATTTTTGGAATCTGCTAAAGAAAATATGAAAAATGATACATAACTCGACCTCCGTATCGCAACAAAAATTTGACAATGGCAAAATGTAATAAGATACAGACAGCCAACTTGTTTTTTTTTACTATTCCCATTTTAAAATGTAACACAATCGAGTTTGGTATCATTTAAAAAAAAAATTTTAGTAGATTCCAAATATATGTTTAAAAATGTCAAATTATGGTTTACTGTAAAAAGTTTGTCCTACTAGGAACACAGCCTGTAGGTGGCTCATTTCAGGCGGCGAAGGATTATAAAGTTTCTTCAGGTAGTCCCGGGTCCATCGGTCAACCTTAAGTATACAGACTATAGTAGTAAAGGACTACAACTCAGTAAATGCGACGCAATGCCAATTGGGCTCCCTCGCCCTCCACAACTCACTCACAGTCACAGCGGCAACACTGACGTAGAGCAGGAAAGAGCAAGACAGCAGGTTGAGATCTCTTTCTCCATAAAATTATATGGTTTTATAAAGATATCTATAGAATAAACGTATAAAAACATGGCTAAAATACAAAAAAAATCAGATTTTTAAGAAATTTGAAGTTTGTGACCATTTTGTTATCTAGAGATACGGTTAGAGATACGGGAAAAAATCAAGAAACTTATTTTGTAGAATATAAAATTTGCTACGCACATAGTGTTATTAGTTTTTCAATTTGACTTACGGTTAAGCCAAAATCTGGCTTTGGAAAAAAACTTTTACAGAGAAACGGTGCAGCCGCCATTTTTATTTTATTTCAGGGGTTAAAAATGGAAACATCCCTATATTAACAGAGCCTGGCCTAGGAATAAGGAACATTCTAGCAAAAAAACATGACAATCGGTCAAGGCGTTTGGCCATAATCGTGAGACAGATAGACACAAGAAATGCCGAACGATCGAGCTAAAACGGAGACCTCGCTTCGCTCGGTCAACAATTAAGTGTGATTATAATTGGTACATTAATGAGCTATTTGATATATAATTTTCTTGAACAGCTTATTTAAACAATTATTTGTATTTATAACTGTATAGGTTAGGTTTGTGTTTAAGTGTAGACATGAACCTTACTAGTTGTATTAACCTTTAGTATAACTTCTATTATAAAATATATGAAATAATTAGATTTGGACTTTTAACATTATTTACCATCTTAGCTTTGAGGGTATTATTATAAGCTACTCCTTTATTATAAAGAAAACACAACGTATGTGTGTAGAAGGTTCCAACGGAGAAGGTCTAACCTAATTTTAAATAAATTTAAATAGTATAGTTACAGTTAAAATCGTGCAATAAAAATTAGTATAATGTAAAGTTTGTATTATTCATAATATTGTTATGTTAGCGAAAATCGAGTGCATTGAAATAAAAGTAAAGCATTAACAATTTAAACAAGGTTTTTATCATAGTACTTACTATTATAGTGGTTTATTTGAAATTAAAACCAAATAGTTATATAATAATATTTCAAAATTAATAACCTGTATTTTTTTATAATAATACGTTATTTTCTGATAAACAAATTAAAATATTTTTGTACAGTAAATACAAATATTGTATTTGAATTGTTTCATTGTATTAACTTGTATGCTTAGTATTTAGTTGTCTGCTACATAGGTATATTTAACGCTAAATGTTATTATTACTATTTTTATTTTTGTTTTAAAATTATGTTTACAATTAACATTTAAATAGTTAATTAATATAATTTAAATTTATATATTTTTGTATTTCATTTTAAATTTCTATTTTAAAATCTAAAAATATATTTTAAATTTATAAAATATTCTCGGTTTATAATGAAAATAATGTAAGTAGAGTCCCGGGCGATATAGCGTAAAAAGGAGTGGGGGAAGGTCATCGAATTATTAATTTTTATATAATTTTAAATTTTCTCGGTGATTTTAATTTTACGTTTTAAGTTGCAAAATTAAAAAGGAATATTAACTAAGAATACAACTTTAAAAAATGAATGAAACAAATTAAATACAATATTTGTCTCTACAATATGAAAATAAAATCCTCTATATTCATTTATGTGATAAACATATTTTAAATTGTTAATCTTTTATGTTATTGTAATTCACTGAACTTTCGTTACCGTATTCATAATATGACTCGTAAAAAACTTTACATTATCTGCCTATTGTATAAATTGGCCGTTTGTTAATTATAGTTATATTACTGCAATTTATTTAAAAATATTAGAATGGTTATTTAGTAGAATCTACGCTTACCATTGGCACGTTTCCTGCTTCAGTTATTAGTTCGATATTTTTATCTTCTGTCCAAATACTCCCGAAATATGTTAAAATATTAAAAAAACATATTGAAATTAATAACAAAACGATATTGCTGTTAGTCTATGTACATTAGTAAAAATGTGAGTCCCGGGCAATATAGCGTAAAATGGAGTAGGGGAAGGTCATTGGCCTTGGGCCACGCCCCCTTTTTTGGGTGTTTTTTGGGGTCTTTTTGGTTCCTAACCTAAGCCACGCCCTCTTTTTTTGGGGTCCTAACATAAGCCATTTTTTGGCATTTTTGGATTTTGGGTTTTTTTGGGGGTCCTAACCTAACCTAACATTTTTTGGAATTTGGGTTTTTTTTGGGAGGGTCCTAACCTAACATTTTTTGGAATTTTTGGATTTTTGGCAATTTTTGGGGAATTTTGAGCCGCCATATTTTTTTTGGCAGCTATCTTGTTTTGTAATAATTAATATTTAATTTAATTTAATTTTTTGCTTTGAAAAAAGTTTGGGTGTCTCCGAGAGTCGAACCGGGTATCACCATGACCCGAGGCCTCAACGTTAGCAGGTAGGCTACCCCGACTCTGTTAAGAAAGTACTATCTTGTGAAGTATATAAGTTTATCATCCGTCAGCAACCTTGTATCAGATACAAGGTGTTATAGTGTCGTCGGGATATAGTATAAATTGTATTATAACACCCCGAACATTACCGATCGTTACCGAATCCAACCGAAGGTCACTTAGAAGAAATTATTAGCTTTAAATGTTATAGTACCCTTGTAATATAGTATAAATTGCATTATAACAACCCGAACATTACCGAATGCCCCCCGAATCCAGCCGAATCGGACTTAGTCAAAATTAAGAGCTTTAAATGTTATAGTACCCTTCTAATATAGTATAAATTGCATTATATAACCCCGAACACTACCGATCGCCCCCGAATCCAGCCGAATTGGACTTGGACAAAATTAAGACTCGCAAACCGGTATTTTCCGAACGTAAGGCTCTCCCGCAACCCCCGAAAGTCGTACTTGGGCGAAATAAAGCTTAGGCTAACCATAGGCTTCGCTGTACCCTTGTAATATTTCTACCGGTCTTACCCGAATCAAAACGACGGACTTGACCGAGCTTAGGCTTCGCTATACCCCGCATTATTTTTATAAATTGTGTTATAATGTATGGAAAACCGAGCTAACCCGAACGTAAGGTTCTGTCCGAGTTCAACCGAAGGGCATTTAGCCGAAATACAACTTTGGAGGTACTATACATTTGATGGCTTCGTAAATTTTAGGGTCCCATCATCTAAGAGGCCCAAACATTCGAGGGCCCCGCATTTTAGGGGCAACATCATCCAAATGACCTAAACATTCGAGGGCACCGTAAATTTTAGGGGCCCCATCAACTAAGGGTCCCAAACATTCGAGGGCCCCGTATTTTAGGGGCCCTATCATCCAAATGGCTCAAACATTCGAGGGCCCCGTACATTTTAGGGGCCCCATCATCTAAGGGGCCCAAACATTCGAGGGTCCCGCATTTTAGGGGCCCCATCATCCAAATGGCCTAAACATTTGAGTGCCCCGTAAATTTTATTGGCCCCTTTAACTAATTGGCCCAAACATTCGAGGGCCCCGTATTTTATGGGCCCCATCGTCCAAATGGCTCTAACATTTTAGGGCAACTTACATTTTAGGGGCCCCATCATCTAAGGGGCCCAAACATTCGAGGGCCCCGATGGTTTATCTAACTTATCTTTTTCTACCTCCGCGGTCCGCACAGGTTATTTTTATATGCGAGTAAGCTCGCAACGCTTGCTATTTAATGTAAAGGCAGCTATTCAGCCCCTTCCTGTATTCCCCAATAGATTCCACAAATAGTTGGTTGAAATCATATAAACTTAATTTTGTAAACTCACGCAACGGTTACAAATAGGTGTACACGCAGCTATTCAGCGCCTTCGTGTGTATACAGATTCCTCACATAGTTGGTTGAAATCATACAAAGTGCGTGTTAGCACGCAATGGATAAAGTGCGCGTTATCAAGCAGCTGGTTTTATTTGATGTACACTTAGGTAGCTATTCAGCGCCTTCGTGTGTAGACAAATTTCCCAGCAATACGTTTATATTAATATAAAGTGCGCGTTAGCACGCATTGGATAAAGTGCACGTTAGCATGCAATGGTTATTTTTAGATGTACACTTAGGCAGCTATTCTAGAGTTGATAGTGGTCTTGCTAAATTATTGAAATATAAAACCTATGCCGAGGCTTACACGTGCAAGAATGCGTTGCTTGCAAATTTGCATCCGTTGTTCTATCAGCGAACACGGCTTGGCTTTATCTTATTTGTGCATTCGGTAAGTAAAAATATGTTAATTTTCTCTCTGTGATTTATAAGTGTTCATAATTTGTGCTAATTGATTAATATTATTTATACATTTATAGTTTTATCTGTGTTTTAATATTAATTGGTAAATACATTTTACTTTTTTATAATAATTTCAAAACTATTTATATTTTAAACTTTATATATTTTAAACTTTTACATTTTAACATTTTAAATTCAAAACTTTTTTACATT
>JAGFPH010000887.1:274606-316301 GCA_018207615.1 Philaenus spumarius | reverse complement strand
AATATGGTAACGAAAGTTCAGTGAATTACAATAACATAAAAGATTAACAATTTAAAATATGTTTATCACATAAATGAATATAGAGGATTTTATTTTCATATTGTAGAGACAAATATTGTATTTAATTTGTTCCATTCATTTTTTAAAGTTGTATTCTTAGTTAATATCCCTTTTTAATTTTGCAACTTAAAACGTAAAATTAAAATCACCGAGAAAATTTAAAATTATATAAAAATATACTATTTAAAAAAAATATTTTATATCTTTTTCGTTTTCAGGTGCCTGAGTTTTGCCATCTATTAGACAGTCGCAGTTCTTTTGAAGTAGACATAGAAGCTTTGTCCATTATTTCTGATAAGTTACTAAAATTTCTAAAATTATGAATTATTATTTATAAATTGTTCTGAATAATGAGGTTAGTAAAAATACAATGAAATTATATTAAAATAATTTGAAACTAAATGACCCATAATTTCCAGTAACGTTCTGAAGATATTTGCATTTATTGACATTGAATCATATTATCATTTAGTCTAAAAATTAAATAAAGTAAATTGAATTAAATTTACCTATTAAATTTTGATGTTGAATTAAATTAATCACTAGCAACCAATCAAATCATAGTTACAGGACGCGATAAATAGTTATTAAATAAAATTTAATATAAAAATATCTAAATCAAATTAGTAGGTAAATTATATAAAAAGAACATTAAGAAGGTTTAAAAGGAGTCAGAATAAAAAGAATAATCTCTTAATGACAAACATAACCAATAAATGAAAAATATACATAACTAGCTGGCCCGACCCGGCTTTGCACGGATAGACAAATCAACCTGATACTAATAATTATCCCAAGTGTTTTTGTTCATTGTAAAAAAAAAAAAATTCATTGTGGTCCTAACCTAAAATTATATTCAGTTTTTGATCCAAATCAGTTGTTGATCAAAATCAGCTGTTTTATGCTTTTCATACGAACAGCTGTTTTTTGTGCCCCTGATAAAATCAAAAGAAATATTTCTTCTTCTTTCTTAAGATTGACCTTTCATAAGATTAACATTGAAACTTTGAGGGCCACTGGGGCGTAGCCCTAATGTCCTAGGACTTCGGTAAATGGCCTAAAACCTTTCCAGGGTTAACCTGTGTTACTATGCAAATTTTCAAAGCAATCGGATGGACGGTTTGGTAACGCATAAAGGACAAACGGACATACATTGAATTATATATATATAGATTAATTGATTCAAAGTATGAAATCAGCTGTTACTTAAAATATAATAGTAAACATATTACTACTGTATTAACACTGGACTGAGGTTCTATCAGCTGATCCGTCTATTTTGAAAAGTCAAACAGCTATTTTAAACTATTTTATGCTTAAAATTTGTTGTAAATTATTTGTTAATTTTAGAATTTACAAACACTCTTTAAGTTACTATTTAGGATCATCCACTTCAAATGTGATCCCAAAATAAATTTGTTTTTATATTTAACTTTTTTAAACGTTTGAAATTGCGTAACACAACCTATGTTTACAGTAAAAAATTCTGTAAAAATCACTCCACCACCATAATTTTGCCTTTTTACTTAGGCACTGTAATTTCAAAATTAAGTGCTTTAAAATCTTTAGATTAGGCTAATCTACAAGTTTATTGCAAGAAATTCATAAAAATATTGTTTGGAAGTTATAAGGGTTAGATTGCGAAGCAAACTGAACTTTTTCCTAGAATATTACAATGGTTGCAAAAGCTTATACAGACCAGAATTAAAATAATAATGTTTACTCTGTACTAGAACGCAAGTTTTTAATTAAATATAGTGTGATATATAAATGCATCCATTGTAAAAACTACCTAAACATTGCTTATTTTTAAAACTAAAATATTGTTTGTTTTATCATGTATAATACTCACACATGAAACACTCTATGCAGCCCAGTAAATTATTAAATTATTTTGTTTGAAATCGCAAAGTTTTGAAACTTTGTAGTCTTGTTTGGGAAGGTCTAATAATGAACCTATCAAAAGTCATGATCGATAGGTCGTGAGCAGGGGAGGGGGGTACAATATATGTGATTTTTGTTCGTAAATATCTCAGAAAATATGGGTCCAATCAAAAAATGTTCCACTATCAAAAATGAAAACCATTACATTATCTAAAAAAATTATCGTTTATTACGTTTTCAGTAGAGCCAGTAGTTTACAAGATACAAGTAAAAAGTCGAATGGAACTTATATAAGCTACAAACAACTGTAACTGGATTGATTATATTAGTTCACTGATAGTAGATATATTCTTAAATCTTTTGTAATAATTAATTGTATATAGTGATTATATGATTATATATACTTATTTCCGTAAGATATTTTTATTACAATAAGAAATTGTAGGCTACATAATGATATACAGATTGTTTTGTAACTCTTTTCACATATTTTCTGATGTTGTTCTTGGGTCCAAAGTAAACAGCAAATCCCTGTTTATTTGTCTAAAATCATTTCAGTTATCCTACTGTGACCAAAATGCATTTTGACTAACAAATTCATGTCTAAAAATTTCAATAAATTTCTAATTTATTTATTATTTTGACTCAGAAAATATCAATCAATTGTTAAAGATTAAATATCTTCGGTTGCTCAAACTGATCCGTTAATTGTAAAATTTCGGTCTCGTTTTTACAAAAACCACCGTGATTCTTATGACACGAATTACATTTCTTTAAAAATGAGAGATCTATCGATTGTATTAATTGGTATGAGAGAGCTTAATCCACATATGACTTACATGGAAAACTGTTTGGGTCCTAAAAGGTTTGATAATTTAATGCATGTTATTCGTCTTCTTAGTGGGTTTAATGACGAGACTGGAGAGTGTAAAGTACCAAGTCTTGTGCCCAGGTTATGTTCAACGTTAAAAACATGCTCAGGTATTGTTGTATCATTTCTATTAAGAGACTCAAGTGTGTCTAACTTAGAAAAAAAGTATGTATCTCAGATGATAAATGAGTTCAATCATTTGATGAAGAGCTAATGGAAAATTGAGATTATCTCAAATGCTGAGAGTCTAGAAAGAAATTTAAAGTAAATAAAGTTGACGGTCTTCCAGACTCAGCAGATATTGCAAAAGTTTGCTCAGGTATTTGTGCTACATACAATGTGAAGGTGAAAAACTTAAAGAAAAATCCAACACGACTCAATTACGATGATTTGTGTAGACATAATTGCACACATTATAATTTTAAGCCGACGAAGACCTGGCGAAGTAGTCAAAGCAACGCTTAAAAACTATTCCACATTAAGCCCTAACGACAACGCGGCACTTATTAAAGAAAGCATTCTTTCCCAGGCAGAAAAACAAAGCTGTGAAGATCTGCATATATATTTAATACAGTGGAAAGAATACCAGAAAGGTACCATGCTAATAACTAAGGACATGAAATGTGCTTTGGATGCTCTTTTGGAAAGTAGGCAACATGTGGGAGTCGAGAACAATAATTTATTTTTGCGAAGCCAGATTACTAAACTTTATAAGGTGGTTCTAAAATATTTGATACAATCAAATGTAGATATAGACTAAATATTCCTAAACATTTTACTGCAACTGGTTTACGCCACCTTGCTGTTACATACTCCCAACTGAATGGTCGCAACGATACATAAACGGAAAATTTGGCAACTTTTATGGGACACGATTTGGCAATACACAAATCAAATTATAAATTCCCATTACCACTTATACCAAAAGGCACAGGTTGGTCACAATCTACTACAAATGACTGTTACAAAAAGTAGTAAGAATAGTAAAATCTCATCTCCCTCCAGCAGTGTATCGAGTGGTAATTATGAAGGTTCTAGTAATCATAGTTCCCCAAATCAAGGAAATTCAAAATTAAATGCTGAAGAGGATAATGAAAACGATAACACAGATATAAATTATATCCCCCCCCCCCAGTCGTCGAATATAGTGATTCTGATGAATCTACACATGTAAAAATGAAAGACAAAAGAACTCGATGGACTGAAGATGAAAAAGAAATAGTTTATAAGCTTTTTGTAAAACAATTAATTTTACGCCAGAATCCAGAGATAAACGATATTAAAAAAATATTTGAGCAGGAATTGGTCTAACAAAAACATCACTGAACAGTTATGCAGTTTCATAAATAATATTGTGAAAAACAAGATTAAAATTCCAGGTAATGTAATAAAAAACAAAAAATTCAAAAAACTTTATAAGCTGAATAAACAAGAATATAAACAAGAAATAACATGAAATTATAGAAATTGTAAGACAATAAATGACTCAATATAAAAACACAATTTGTGTGTATGCTATTTTAGTTTGAAATAATATGAATTGAATTAAAATAATAGTTTCGTAATAAATTATATTTTACATTGTAGGACAACGCATATATTCGGAGCATACTTGAGTTTATTGAAAGAAAACTGTTCAATAGTTTAAAAAACACAATTTGTTTTTATAATTGATGGACATTTATTATATTAAAACTTGGAGCATCTGTTTCTCTTAACAAAAATTCTAAAACACATTTTGTGAGTATGCTACTTAAGTTTGAAATAATTTGAATTTAATTTAAATAATAGTTTCGCAATAAATATATTTTACATTGTAGGGCAACGCATATATTCGGAGCATACTTGAGTTTGTTGAAAGAAAACGGTTTAATAGCTTACAAAACACAATTTTTTATTATAATTTATTATATTTAAACTTGGAGAATCTGTTTCTCTTTACAATAATTCTAAAACATAATTTGTGAGTATGCTACATTAGTTTAAAATAATTTGAATTTAATTAAAATAATAGTTTTGTAATAAATTATATTTTACATTGTATGACAATGCATATATTTGGAGCATACTTGAGTTTATTGAAAGCAAACTGTTCAATAGTTTACAAAACACAATTTGTTTTTTTAATTGATGGAAATTTATTATATTAAAACTTGGAGCCTCTGTTTCTCTTAACAAAAATTCTAAAACACAATTTGTGAGTATGCTACATAAGTTTGAAATAATTTGAATTTAATTAAAATAATAGTTTCGTAATAAATTATATTTTACGTTGTAGGACAATGCATATATTCGGAGTATACTTGAGTTTATTGAAAAAAAACTGTTAAATAGTTTACAAAACACAATTTTTTATTATAATTGATGGCAATTTATTATATTAAAACTTGGAGAATCGGTTTCTCTTTACAATAATTATAAAACATAATTTGTGAGTATGCTACATTAGTTTGAAATAAATTGAATTTAATTAAAATAATAGTTTCATAATAAATTATATTTTACGTTGTAGGACAATGCATATATTCGGAGTATACTTGAGTTTATTGAAAGAAAACTGTTAAATAGTTTACAAAACACACTTTTTTATTATAATTGATGACAATTTATTATATTAAAACTTGAAGAATTTGTTTCTCTTAACAAACATTCTGAATATTTTAATATAAATACAGGATGATTTAGAACCATGCGGCAATGTATTGGAAGATTCTATCGCTAAAAATAAGAAATATTCCATATCTAGGCCAGAAAACGCTTTGTTTTCCAGGTCCACAATTTTGTTTTTTGTACAAAATAATTCATATCTAGAGAAATGTTTGACTGATTGAGTTCAAACTTAGCGGCATAACATTTAAAATAACAATGATTGATATATCTCAAGAAAAATAAGCGATTATATCCCATCTTGCGTTTTAAAATGACTTCTCTTTGAAAATTTCAAACCTAAATTACTCAAAAGCCGTACATTTTAACAAGATATGTCAAGATACCTTATTTGTAGCCCTTTTGATTCCCTATTGGATTATTTCATCATAACAATCGGATGAAGGACAATAGTTAGGTAATTTGTAATTGATGTGTTAAACCCAGCATCCTATAGCAACACAGTAAACACAAAAATAATGTACATACATATGCTGTTATTATCTTTAACTTAGCTATTATCCTTCATCTGATTGTTTTGACCGTGAAATCATCCGATAGGGAATCCAAAGTTCTACAAAAAAGCTGTCTTGAATTGTTTTGCGAAAAATGTACGGTTTTTGAGTAATTTAGGTTTGAAATTTTAAAACAGCCGCCATTTTGAAACGGATGATTGTATTTATTCGTTTATTTTTCTTGAGATATGTCTTTGTTAGGTTAAACTTCATGCCACGTTTGAACTCAATCAGTCAAACTTTTCTAGGTATGAATTATTTTGCACAAAAAACAATATGACGGATATCTGGAAAACGAAGCGTTTTCGGGCATATGTTTATATTAACTTTCTTTCTTTTTTTTTTGTATAGATTGAGCTTCCCAGAGATTGCCGCATAGTTCTGAATCACAAAGTATAACCTTAAATTAAATGGTAAAGTTGCAATAAATGGTAATGTTGCAATAAATGGTAATGTTGCTATAAATGGTAATGTTGCAATAAATGGTAATGTTGCAATAAATGGTAATGTTGCAATAAATAGTAATGTTGCAATAAATGGTAATGTTGCAATAAATGGTAATGTTGCAATAAATGGTAAAGTTGCAATAAATGTTAATAGTTATTCTTGTTTTAATAGTGTTTAGAACTAAATGTAAATAATTAAATTAAGTTTAGGTTACCCTCTAGATAGCATAAGTTAGAAATAGTCTATTCTTTTTACTCTGTAAATAAAGTATGACCATTACTCTCTTTTATGGTTTTGGTACCAAATTATTGTATTTTAGTTAATCTTATTGTATACAAAAATAATAAATTCGTTTATATGTGTCATATATTTGAATTGATGTTAAGGTTGAACACGTATATTAACTTTTTACTTTTAGGAAAACTTGTGCTACAACTTTGCTTTGCAAATGAAGTGGAATGTTCTCTATATTGAAGAAGTTATTTGTGTACAAGGTATTCTTAACTATTTTACACCTTATTATTCAGAAACTGCAAAAGATAAGAAATAATGCGTTTACATTGATAATTATAATTAATTGACTAATGTTATTACTTTAAGGATTCAGTCTAGATTCTGCTTCAGAAACAAATTTGTTCGAGGAAAACTTTTTTTAATCTTTTCTAGATACATATTACAAACAACATATTAGAATCTTCTCCACCAAAAGTAGTTGGGAATTTTTGTATAAACAAATTAGGTTGCAAAATAGTTTTTTTTGCTAAAACGATATTTACTTTGGACAAAAGTTTTCATTTTTTGAAAGTAGAAAAAATTTCACATAAAAAACCCTACATAAAGGTTTTTTTCTAAATAAAAAAATTGTATTCTGTATAATTATTTGCTCATAGCTCGAATATATACCAATAGGAGGTGCCAAGTCTACCGGGCAGCATGCGATCGGCCATGCGCGGTGTGCAGTAAATTTGTTATACCTTTTTAACTAAATGTTTTAACTAAACTACTTGTGCTACACAAATTGTCACCCTTCCTTTAAAAGGTTATAACTTACACAATTTAGAAAATAAAATATTGTTTCAGGGTTCCATTAGAAATATCTGGTCAGTTAGGCTACCAGTCAATGGTAAGTGCCATGAAAAGAGCCAGACTATAACTCAGGAACAGTTTACCTATTTCTCTAACAAATTATGGTGAGATTTAGGCAGACCTGACTACAGACGCTTCAGTCATTCCATCTCTGGAGAACCATTTTTCCAGACTACAGTGACAGCTGTTGATGGTTCAGTGTCTGTGGTATTTGTTTCGGCAAAATTTCTTAGCGTAATAGATAATGCCACTGAAACACACATGGATGGTACTTTTAAAGTTGTCTCACGTATGCATGCCACTTTGCTTACAACTCCTGACAATAATGTCCATCCACTATGATCATGTAAGTTATATTTTATTTTACTTCGTTAACATTTTACATACAATATTATCTAGTAAATTAGAAGAATGTATGGAGCAGTAGCAGAAGGTATTTCCTCTCATAGGTGTGATAGTTGGACAGAGTAATGTTTACCCATAAAAAAGAAAGGTTCTCGAAAACCATCTAATATAATGGGGGTGAATGTTTGATTACCAGATAGACAAAATTATTTATTGTAAAGGTAAATGTTAAAGTGGTCAAATTTACGATCTTGAATAGATATTCATACATACAAAGTTCTTTTATATAATTACTGTATTGTATTTTATTTATTTTGCTAAAGCAACCTGGGTCATGTTATAAGTGTAATTGTAAACAGGCAGAATTTAGTTTTTTTTTTACTTTTATTGATCTACTTCTGAGTGTTTAATAATAACTTTTGGCGATATGATTCATGTCAAAATCAGGAATATTGTTAATCAACACATTTTTATTATTATTTCTAGAAAGAGATTACTAAATGGAAGATTTTTTCCAGGGATTCACAATAGTTAGCATTTTGATGGAGAGAATGACTAGGGCAGCATATATATCTGTTCTGTTGCATATTGAAAATGTTTGCCCTAGTTTAAACCCATCAACTATGATAATGGACTTCGAAACTGCTCTACAAAGTGCAGCCAGAGAGGTCTTCCCAGACAGTCAAATTGTTGGCTGCTGGTTTCATTCAGCCAATGTAAGTAATGCTGAAATTGCTAATTATATTCATTTAGTGTGATGTGTGTAAAGTTGCTAAAACATTGCTTTAATGCTTCAATGATTTACGAAGTAATTTGCTAATTCAATGAACATAAGTTCACAGCATTCATCTTATGTGAATTTTTTCTTTTTGAAATGACTCTAATTTGAGATTTGTCTTAATTAAATTTAATGTAAAAAATCCATCATATTATTTACTTTATCATTGCCATTCTCTATATTCAGAAATTATTTATGTGTACCATTCTAAAACAACTACAATTTATGTATACACAAAACTAATATTGATCTATTTCAACAGTCTTTTAACAGACATGCTCGGAAAATTGGGTTGGTGTCCATGATGAGAGATTTTCCAAGCATTAAACGAATTGTTAAGATATCTATTTCTCTACCATTGCTCCCTGCAAATAGATTGGAAGATTGGTTTGATGCCATTTGCCAATTTGCGGAGAGGAACATGTTACAAATTTAGTGCAGAGATTTTTGGACTATCTCTTTAACACCTGGATAAGAGGTAAGATTGTAGTGAGAAACTTCTTTGAATGCAAGACTAGTAAATTATGTACTATTTACTAAAGTTAGTTATAATAATAATATTTTGAACTAATAATTTATTTAAAAGGGGAAAATTTCACTCAACTTAATTTGTATTACAACGGTTTAGAAATACTGTTAGTGTAATGTATAAATAAACTGGATTATTGTTTTAAACACAATAAATTGCCTTAAATTGTTGAGACATATTTCAAGTTTGTTATCCAGGTAAATAATATACTTATTTATCAAACTACTATACGTTAACTACCATGTTAGGGAATATCAAAATGGAATATTTGTTAAAATTTTAATATTCATTGTTGATAGCCTTAGAACTACATATATTTTATATATATTATTTATTTGTTGGCAAATGTATTCTCTAGTTTTACTTTTCCTTTATGTGACAACATGTTTCACTGGCACAGGCATCGCATCATCAGGCCAGCTATCTATGTTCCACTCTAAAACTTATGTACATACATGTTGTTATATGTATATACATACACAACACTTAACATATATGTTTTCGTACATTGTTCGTACAGGTCACACAAATAATATAATATGCCAAAACAGTAATAATTTAACTTTACACATTCTAGTCTGTCACTTCTTTCAAGACTGATTTGGAAAGGTAAAGGTGCAGCTCTGTTCAATACTTAAATTGTACCTCGTACCCTACTAGATTTTCTTATGTCTTTTGATTCTATGTTGTTGGCAATATATCAGATCATAAAGGCAATACAATTGGAAGCAAAATTCAATTGTTCATTTAAGATTTTTCTGGATTGCTTTTGTGGTGTTTATAAATCTCATATTCTTCTATGACGTTCATAGTGTAAACTTTATTTATTTTATGTATCACTGAAACATTATCCTGTATTATCCTGTGTAGGAAAATCTAGTGTAAGAAACATGTACCCACATAAAAAGTAAAATAAAACTAGAGACTACATTTGACAACAAATAAAGAATATATACATATTTTAATATATGTAATCTTGAATGTTACATTGTATGTGTTGGAGCTAGAGCACTGTCTGTTTTTGGTCAGAGAAGGAGGACAAATAATGACCAGGAGTCTTATCATAGGACCCTCCTATCTAAAATTGGACAGGCACATCCTGAAATCTGGAATTTCACTGGTTGGTTTGTGATTATATTTATTATGTGAAAGCATAGTTGTAAAAATTAAGGCAAACATCTTTTTAAATATTTCATATTGTTGACAAACATATAATTAATTATATGTTTTTGCTTAATATTCGGGCTACCTTATAAAAAGACTAGCACATAATACATTCATATAATAATATAAAAAATATATATATATATATATATATATATATAAAGGAATAAAAACAGGTTAGCTAACTTTACATATATAATATGTAAACATTTTTGCAATATTCAACAGCTGATTAACTTATTATCAACAATTATATAAATATGTATGTATAGGTGTTATAAAAATGATAATAAGCTGCTGAAAAACGCAACATTAAAAAATATATTATTATGATAATCATTGTGTAATAACATAAGCAAGAAATACACTTGAATATAATAATAATATTTATGTAAATTTACTTGGATAACTAATACATAAACACAACTATGAGTACATTTAACAAATATCTCTAAATTAGTTTTTTATAAAAAAATCTTTATGAGTTTAGAATCAACAAAGAAGATAAATGTTTTTATAATAAAAAAAGAAATAATTTTACACATGTAAGATTGTGTTCTTTAGTCGCAATTTTTTCTACAGAAGCAATATTTCAAAACTTAACTAACAGCACTTAAAAATTTATTTTTTTATAGAGGCTGTGGCTGATTTTGTACTGTTGCTGATCTCTTTCTTGTTTCCCTTTAATTTCTAGATTTAAAAATAATGAAGGTAAATCCTACTGAGGCACATGTGCCTAAGGATTACCTATTCTTCACACGATAGCATGAATTTGAATGTAAAGAAAATCTTTGTCTTGTTATTTTGTCGATATCAAGTGTATGTGTTATTTTTATTAACTGAGTTCAAAAAAATTAGGAAGTTCATGTGTTTTTTCTCTATTTTTTTTTTATGTTCACCGATTTCTCGGAAACGGCTTAACCAACTTGAACAGTTTAAATTGTATTCTATTAAGGTAGATCAAAAAGTAGTCCCATATATTGTGTTATTACAAAAACCATACTATTTTTCAGAAAATATGAAAAACTATATTTATAAGACTGATATCAATGTATGCGTCTACGGAATCTATGTATGTATATATATATATATATTGCAACGACCAGAGTTGTAACGACGCTGAGGGCGTTCTTTTGTTTTCCTTTGGCCCCACGTTGCGACGCCAACTCTGCAACGACAGACCTTTTAACGACGTTCGGGAGCCAACTCTGCAACGTCGAGTCTTCCCCGACGCTAACTCTGCAACGGCAGACTTGTGCTAGCGTTTTTGTCTGTCTGTAGGATTTCCCTACTTTGTCACAGAATAAAGAGATTATATCACCTACTGGAAGTATAAATTAATTTTAATTTTAACAGCCTAGGTGATATAACTCTGGTTAAGATAACTATGCTTATAGTCACCTTAAATAAAACTATTTTATTAAATTCCTTCCAGTTATTCAAGTTACTATTAAATTTAAATCTGCTCAGCTCAGTAATTAATTTTATATTTATTTGACAATCTCTGAGGAGTGAGAACAGTGGAACTTTACCTAGAATAATTAAATTATTTGTGCTTTGTGAAATTTCGTTGGAACTGCCAACTTTGCGATTTAGCCCTTCGATATTGATCATACACTGAAAACAACTTATCATATAGGATACTTAGATAATAGGAATTTCTTGAACAAGGTAAATTATTTATATTAATTGAAATCAAAAGAAAATTTATTCAATAAAAAACTCAAAATTTTCTGTGGTTCCTTCCACTACAAAAACATAACTTTTAAACTAAATTTACTATTTACATCAATTTTATCTCTTTTAGGTAGAACCATTTATTATTTATTTATACTTAATTATTCTTTCTTTTAATATTTATTATTTAATTATTTAATTATGAAAATGATTTTAACTTTTTAATTTACAAGACTTATAAGTTTATAATTTGAAAAAACTAACTTTATTATCTCAACCCAGTATCAATAATTATTTAAATTTAACTCAGGCAATATTTTAATAGGGGATATCGTAACTTTTCTGACAGAACTTTTATTACTGCGACCCTGGACTCTAAACACCTTTCCCAGGAACGTTGATGGTAAAACAGCTTCCCTGAAGTCCGGTTATCGTTGATGCGGTTGAACGTCTCCCGTGGTCTCAGCTTTTGCCTGGTTAGAAATTCCCTGAAGTCTTCTAGCGCCTTCCCTTATTTGGTTTTCGCTTCTTATTCCAGTAGTACTTCAAAGTCCATGTGATGTTCCAGTTATTGCCATTACATCAGTCCGGTGATTATCGTAGACTACGTCATTTATAATTGTTTAGACGCACCTGCTATATAATTAATTATAGCGTAATTCACTGAAACTGTTCAATTATTTTTTTTACTGTCTGTAATGATAACTGATTCTACACTGTCTTTGTTCATTTATTTAATTTGAATTTACGTTTGATCAATTTTTAAGAAAACTGTTCATTGAAATATTATATTGCATAATATTATAATTAATTAAAATGTTGACTGTTTGATTTGCACATTTGGTACGACTGTCTTTATAAATAACTGCTTCTAAATACCAATACGTTACTTTAACCTTGCAGTTTCTTCTAACACATATCTTACTAGTAACAAGTCCTTCCAGCGTCTTCAAGAATAAACTTAATGAATAGGTACTGTATCTAATGAACGGAAGGTACTCTTGAATAGATGCGCGTCTCCCGCTGTACTTCACTTATATCGACTGTTTTGCCGCCTTCCGAGTACCAACTATCTCCCGGCTTCTTCTATCCCTTTTTCGATATCTCGCCATGCGATTTGTATTACTTTCTTTAGTTTTTGGGTTGGTATTACCCCCACTAACTTCTTCGTTAGACATCGCCACCAGCTATCAGCCTTCCCCACCACAGACATTCTATCCTATTGTCTTACGTATTTTCCTTGTAGTTTTCCTGGAACTGCTTTTATGGAATTGCGGTTTTCGTAATCGTATTCCTGGTATATTTTCCTTTCTTCTCAAACTTGAGTGATGGTCCTACGATGTTCGGTTCGCTTATGGCGCTGCATCGCTTTTTCCGCGGTTTTTCCTCGCGAAAACTTTTCTGGTTTTGAAGGAAAATCTTTTTTTCTTTCTTCTTCTCTGTTGGTTATCGTTTTATAGTTTACTAGCCAAAATTTCAATTCTGTCCGAAGATTTTTCTTCTGCTTTTGGGACTTGTAAAATTTCCAAATTTAACATTTACTTTTGGATTTGAATTTTTACTTTAAAATTGATACTTTAGATTGAGATTTACAATTTTATATCCCTATTGCTTTCTTAACACTATGTTATTAATTTTACCACCTTTTTCATTTTATTTTTAGCAAAACATAGGTGTGAACCTTTTCACCTATTATTTTAATTAATTAACAATTTACAAAATTTTTATCTTATAAAACTTTTATTCCTTTAAAACTTGTTTACTTTTTCGTTTTCCCTTTTTCATTTTTTCAGGTGCTTCTTCAACTTCAAACTTTAACAATTATCTCTAACTTTTAAAATACCAAAAATTTCTTAATTTGTTATTTAACATTTTTTATTCAACTTTTCTTACTCTTTTCAAAAATATCTTTTTCATTTAATTTTGATGAAATTTGAGAATTTTCTATAACTTTAACTCTTTATAACTTTACTAGTTTTTCATTTACAAAATTGTGACTTCCATGAACAATGTCTCCACCTCCCGTGTTTCACATTTACCCATAAAATTCATCAATTTTATAATTTTATTTAACACCTTATTCCCGTATAAAATAACTAATTTTTCTAAGTCTTTCAAGCAACTTGAAACAAGTTCCAGGACAAAAGTCCATCTCTGTTGACTCAGTACATTTGGCCGGGACTTGTCGTATTCTAATCTAGTTAAGTATAGGGTGCACCTCAACTTCTGATATGAAATCTTGATTTTTGCAGTTTTTCAACAAAACTCAATTTTTCACGCATTGCATAAGGTTTATCCGTTGCAATATATATAATCAAAAACCTACTCACTCACTGATCACAGTATCTCAAAAACCATACCACCAAGGAGGGTGAAATTCGGTACACATATTGCTCATAGACGCTAGAAGAGCAATTAGAAATTATTTTAAAATATCTGGCCTTTAAGGGTTGGAACAACCCTTAAAACTATAAGTATTGTGTGTTATACTTTAATTAAAGCTAGAAAGCTTATTTTGTACATTTATTTCGTAAACGATACATATAAAAAGTAAACCAGTTTTACATTTTGTCACGTTATGTTAAGGGGTGAAAATGCATAACAACCCCTAAAAACAATAAATATACATGTTTATACTTTCCTTAAAGCTAGAGAGCCGATATTTTGTAACTTTATTTCTTACAAGATACATAGAAAAATAAACCAATTTTACTTTTGTCACGTTCTGTTAATGGTTGAAACAACCCCTAAAACAATAAATAATATTGATTGTTATACATGTCAAAAACCACACTGCCCAGAACGTGAATTTTTTCACATGTTGCTCTTAGGCACTACAGGCGTACTAAGAAAGGATTTTAAAATAAAATATTTGGCCTTCAAGGGTTGAAACAACCCCTAAACAATAAATATTGTTTGTTATACTTTCTTTAGCTATAATTTTGTACATTTATTTCTTACGAGTTACATACAAAAAGCAAACTAGTTTTATATTTCGTTACGTATGAAGTCGGTTTAGTTTAGTTTTTTTAGTTTGTTTATAGTATTCTATTATTATTTGTATTCTAAATTATTATTATATTGTATATCAATTTTATTGTGATGAAATAAATATTATTATTATATTAAAATAATTCAGTTTCATTATATATAGTAATATTAATTAGAAAGTTCCTAATATAACTAAAACATTGTCTAATTTCTAATGTTCTGGATGGTCTTAGAAAACCAGAGCATTCATACTCCCAAAAGTATGAATCGCTTGAACATGGTCAAATGGTCAAACAGGCCCTCAAATTATATTCTCAGTAACCTAAGGATAATGAGGGCTACTGAGAGTATCATTAAAGGCAGATACACGGTTACAGAACTTTTACATGTTGTAAGCCATACATTCGATAACATCCACAACAATATTGCTATTGATGTGGATTATATTTAAGAAGAAGAAGTAGGTTCTATAGAACCAAATCCACCAAATGTTGAAGACGTACTAATTCCACAGCCAGGAATAGTTCAGCAAGGTGAGTCGAATAAGCAAAATAAATGTAAACTCAAGATTTTGAAATATATTTCTATACATTAGATAACTTTCTATAACATACATATTTTACCAACACCACTCATCAGGTTTAGAGTTTGAGACTATCACACATTATTTACATACCTAATTATGATATTGTTATAATATCCTATTTGACGTAGTAACAACAGCAAACTTTATTTAAACATACATTTGTTTCATATCAGGACAGTTTAACACATAGTTGTTATTTACTAACTGTCATAACTTGTTAGTCTAGGTAGAAAAATGTATTTTGACTTTCAAATGTACAATTTAAAGGTCAATGTTTGTACCTTAAAGAGTCAATTTGATGATTTAAATTAATAACTTGTACACATTTATTATAAATGATTCAGTTACAATTCATGGTAGGTACATAATTACATATGGTATAGTTTAAACTATTAATGAGTTAAATTTGATTACTAGGGGCTTTGCTACTTCTCGCTTCGCTCGCCAATCCATGCAGTGACCAAGCGGTGATACCATTTCAAACATATTATGGCCTTTTGTGTTATTTTTACGGAAATGATGATTGATAAAGATAGAAGTACTTGGTTATAAGTTGAGTGGTGGGGATAGTTGTGAACTGGTCAAAATGTAAGACAGAGGTCGAAATGGACACGTAATATTCCCAATATTTGTCCACAAAATCCCTAATTTCGTCCACCATTTAAAATATTTTTAACAGGAATTTTATATATTTTAGTTATAAAAGTAGCCTAAAATATTATCTGAATAATCTTCTACCTGTTTATGAAAGTTTCGTCAAAATCGGTCTAGCCATTCCGCAGATAAGACCGGCGAAACAAACAGACAAACGGACAACACATTTATAAATGTGTGTTTAGGTGTTGGTAATTGTGAATAACCATATGAGCTTAGAGATGAGCTTATATTTTGAAATCGCAGACAGACACTCCAATTTTATTTAGGCTATATGTATAGATATAAATACCTATATCTATGCATATTGCTGCTCACATCCCTGTTTTGTCCATCACATAAAACACTTTCAAAGCAGGACTCTTAGCAGCATTGTTTATAAACAACTGTATTTATATATTACATCCAGACTAGTAAGGTACCACAACACAATAGAAAAAATATCTTGTTCACGTACGACCTAAGTGATGTTTATTACTTTCCAGTTAACAGAATACTCAGAGAAGTGGTAGGTGCGAGAGGAGGTAGAATAGCAGCAAGAGCCAATTTAAGGAGAGCAGAAAGAGGAAATGTAAGGGCAATAGAAAGAGGTTGTGTAAAGGAAGCAGGGAGAGTGGGTGAAAGGGTTGCAGGAAGAGCACGTGAAAGGGGAGCACAAAGAGCTGGTGTAAGTTGAGCAAGGAGAGCAGCAAGGACGATAGGTATTATAACTACTAATACAAAATATTGAATAACACACATTTACTGTACAAAGACTTTATTCTAGAACAGATTCTGGAGTTTTATCTTTTTAACTTACACCATATACAGAGTGTTCAAAAACTCCCTTTAACCCTTCATTATTTGTTTTTACTGAATATAAGTCAACAGAACTTTGTATATATCTTTTGTTGCATTGTAGGACGAATTATTTGACATACCTGCCCTCTATGATTTTTGGGGGCTTGCGGGGAAGGGGGTTAACAATTTAAAATACAAAAGTAGGTCTTGCAATACACCATTGTAAAGCTTATTAAAAGAGAAACAGATTGAGGAGAACTAGAGCTTAGTATCTTGCTTCCTTTCAAAGTAATGGACAATACAAGTTCTGGAAATTGATATGTTTATTGTAGCCTAACATCAAAGCCATATTGTTTATTACAAATATTATTAATTTAATATTAGGAAGTAGGTTGAGGGTACACATAAAAAAAAGAGATTATTTCGTCAATGGTTTTATAGCTTTATTCGAAATATTCAAAATATTAAATATGAAAAACGAGATATCATTAAAAGCCAACTAAAATTAGCAAACATTCCTTAAATTAATTGAATCTAAGAGTTTGCTTCCTACAAATTACTTAATATTTATCAGCTTTATCGTAAATATATAAATGATGAGATAAGAATTATTAATAATAGTTGAAACCATGTTTAACATTTTATTTACAATAAAAGTTAAATATGGGTGTGACTTTCTAGAGAATGTATTAATTCTTGTTAGAAAATGAAATACAAAAATTTAAGACATACATACTAAATGGAAAGAAAATCTAGGTCTATATTAAAATCTGAACCATAAACAACGAGCGAAGAGTAGAAAGCGAAAGAGTAGAAAACTGGAATTGAGCTGTAAAAATGTTAAAAATATGACATGTATATTCTTGACATGTTATGCCTGTTATTGTTTATTTTATTTATGTAAGGTATTGTTAATTATTATTATTTATTTATTGTATAGCCTCATGTTAGTGGGAGTAATACTTGTATTAATTTAACAATGATTTATAAGAAAGTTTAAGCGGATAAGTTTCTGAAAATTTAATTATTTGAACATTTAAAATACTAGCTTTATCTAAGATGTTAGTTATTGGTGCAATAATCAGCTATTAGTAACAATAATAAACCTTTAGTAACAGTGGCATTTCTATTATCTGTTTTTTCATCCTTTGAAACAATTTGTAATCTATTTCTAATTTTTATGTTATGTTTTTGTTTAGAAGAAGGGTTTAGTGCCAAGGTTCCAACGCAGGCAATTACTGCTTCTAGGAGCAGTTATTTACTTTTGGAAAATAACTCAAAAGGACGTTCTTGAATTGATAACTTGAAATGTAATTCTGCGACATTTCCAACATTAAAAAATAAAATCATACGGTGTGTACAAAAAGTTCCGCACTGGTTTATTATTTCGTATATAAAGAAAATATGAAGGTAAATGTGATTGAGGAACCTACTCTATGTAAAAATACTACATTAATAAGATTTCAAAAAATGTATCCTCCATCTTGGATCCGTCATTTTGAATGTAAATATCTTTTTTAAATGGAAAGGTGGTCATGTGATGTATCATTTCGATGTAGAATTTCAAGAGAAAGCAAACGGTGAAATTTGCACATCCATATCTTTGGCCGATTAAAATGGCGACCAAAAAACAACGAAATCGTGTTTTCAGATTTTGCCCCATTTTGCTGTACTATTTTTGTTTAAAATACTAATTATTATTATTTTTGGATTTAGAATTAAATAAGCTTTCAAACGACATGCCACACAACTATAAAAAATCAAAATGGCTGTTTCTCAAAATGGCTGTAACTTAAAAATTTTAAATACTCCCAAATAAAACTGAGGAATGACTGAGATTTTTCGGTTTTCCTAAGTTTGCCGGAAAAGATTTTCTATTTACTGCTGTTTTAGAATAATAAATTAAACTTTAATTCTCCGCCATCTCTTATGACACCAACGAACTTTCTTATCAAACTTCTTGTTTCTAGTTTCAGCCATCTTGAGATACCCAGTTTTCCAAAAGAGTTTTCCAATTTTAAGACGTATGAGAATGATAAATACTACAATCCATGACTGAGAGTACCTATAGTTGACTTATAATAAGAGTCTGTGTCATATTTACTCGTAATATCTTCTAGTATCTAATACTAGAAAATTGTACAAAAAGCACTAAAAAACAATTATTATTATTAATATTTAATGTCACATAACAATTTCTGATAGCAATCAATGACACAATGCATTTTTAAATAAAAGGAACTATTAAAAAATATTATATACACTAACATATTTTTAACAGTTTTTTTGTTGATCAATAAGCCTGATCAACAATAATGAACTTCGATCAACAAATATTTTATTTTCAAGATTAACAATGTGTTATTAAAATTAGTAATTTTTTTTGTTACATATAAGTTTTCATGATATTTTCCATATGTGATATTTCCTTCTGAATTGAATGGTGTACAAATTTATTTTCTGGTATAACTTGAACTTAATATATAAGTGTTTCAAAATGATCAACTATTGATGTTAATTGATACAAGATCAACAAATAGTGCTACGAGACAAATATAGATATAAAGCTGAAATACCACTGACTGACTCACTCATTCACTCACTCATCACAGTATCTCAAAAACCATACCACCTAGGAACTTTAAATTTGGTACACATATTGCTCATAGGCACTAGAGGCGCACTAAGAAAGTATTTTTTTTAATATTTGGCCTGTGGTGGTGAAAGAACGTCAAATTTGGAACACACATTTTTTATAGAGGCTCGAGTCCAACTAAGTAAGGATTTTAAAATGTTTGGCCAGTAAGAGATGAAAGAAAGAGGCCTTGTTGATTGTTGAGGATCTTCTACGAATTTTTCTATTATTTCAAATTCCTTTTCTTCATAAATAGAAGGCTGACCTGGGTCTAGAGCATCTGCTACAGATCCGGTTGTTCTAAATTTGTTTATCAACTGTCGCAAGTACTTTCTTGAAGTTGGACGATCAGGATGTGCAGCATTTAACCATCTTTCTGTCTCGTGATAATTCTCATCCGAGGCTCCAAAAGTAAATATCATTTCTATCTTTTCATTCTGACTTCGAGCCATTTTATGAAGCACAAATAAAAGAACCCCTAGAATTAAATGATGCGCCGAAAATAAATCTTAAATTACTTGTGATTATACTTTTAACAAACTTTTTTGCTGTAGATTAAAGCCCAAAAAGCATTAAAAGGTCTAAACTTGACTCAACAAGAGTGGAAACTAAATAAATAGTGGTAAAACCAACTTGGCAAGTCTGGAAAAACAAAGCAGGCAAAGGTCCTGTAATACAAATATCAGATTGAAATGCCACAGATAAAGATTGACATAATAAACTATTACTTGTTACAATTTCGGTACATGGCTACAAGGAAATAATTAAACATTCACCATCCCTCAACGACTAAAAAGACCTTTCAATTAAGGGGTCACTCAAAAGGGGTTTACATTAGAAAATGTTGAGTTGCCCCCAAAATGCTCCATTTTTTCGGGTTCTCAAAGTTTTAAATATTACCAAAAGAGACCACTTCTTTATTTAATATCATTTCTTCAAGAGTAGTTTCAGTTTTTAAGTCACCAAAGGTGAATTAAAACTCCAATAGTCTTAGACGCCAGGTTTCAAGAATGAGTTGTATTTAAAACTTTTACAAGTTGCCATTTTGGATAGAGACCTCCAACCTCCACCATTCGCCTATTTTTTTAAAGCTCTAGCTCTTTAAAATGAGGGGTTACTCTAAAGGCGTTTACATTTGAAAATTTTTAGTTTCCTCCAAAATACCCCATTTTTTGGGGACATTAAAAATTTCCGATAACGTCAAAAGATACTTTGTGTTAAGTTAGTATTGTTCCCCGAAAGATATTTGTTTGTTTTAACCAGCAAAAAAATTAAAGGGTGGGACGGACTTTTTTTACATACTTGATATAAAGTTTGAATCTGTTTGTTTACTTGCGTAGCCAATAGTACGAAGTAAATAAAATACTGACAAACCGACGAATGATCGATATTAACTTCTGATAATTTCATAAAAGGATTTAATTTAAATCAATTTTATGTTAGTAATCGAATAATTTAAACAAATATGCATTTCCATTTTGATAAATTAATTGCATTTTACTACAAATTTAAATATAAAGAATTAATTCAATGAAAATAGACTATACTTTTAAAGATAGAAATAATAATTTACCGTTTACCTCCGTCTTGCACATAATCAGTCCCTCAATGTTATTGATTAATTAGTGGTAGAATTTGTGTAGGAATATATTAAACACTACTTTAATATATTTGTGATCTGTTATGGCATTGTTTAATTTTATATTTCTTAACAATCTACTTTTTTTATAATATACAATGATTTACAATACAAAGGCATTTTACTTAGTAGTCTCTGCTGTAGTGAAAATCTTAAAAGCAATACTTGCGACTCTTCACATTTTGGGTCAAGACGGTTGTTGTTATGTTACAAGCTATATGAGATAGTGGAAGATTTGGGCTTACAAACAGAGGTATTTTTAGAATTTTAAACTATACTGCAAACTATTCAACTGTTTACTACGTGTGTTTATGGAGCAGGCAGTATGCATTGTGCTAAATTAAAGGAATATTATATTTTTTTTATATTGAATACTGAAGAGCAACAAACAAAAATAAATCAGTTTTAGTTAATCCAAAAAAATAAGTTCTTCAATTATTATGCCACAGACGTGAATATAGGCTAGTGATACATGTGGACGAAATTCGACCATTTGTGTTTGTAAAGTAATGAAATTTTACTTGTTTTTCAAATGATTATTTGGAATTTATTTGTATGCATATTATTAATTCTTACCATATTAAATTTAATATTTTGTGGAAATAGTGGTGAATGAAAAATTGGAAGCATGAGAGAAATTATTTGCAAACATTTAGTAAACATAAAATTCTTTTTTAGTAAATAATTCAACTATTGCACAGTAAAATAATATAACATTTAAAAAAAGATATATTATTTTATCATTTGAAAACAAGAAAATAGTTTCGAAGTGGAATTAACAATATTAAAATCTTTGGTATTAACTATATTTTTTGTAAATACTCTGTCATCATTTGCTAAATGTCCTTGTTCAGAAATATAAAATGACATCCAACGAAAAAAACTAACTCTACTTCGTGAGACATAAAACTCGATACGAGTAACAACTAGTTGCCTTAGTAAAATTAAATTTGTTTTATGTTTGTCCTTGTAATTTATTGTAAATTGTAATTGTATAATACAAGAAATTTGTAACCTCAGTACACCGTCCCTTGGTCTAATAACTCACCTTGTAAAGGTTACCGCGGTTTCAAAACCACTGTTTTTATCATCAGGCCGTATAAAAACAGTCAAATCACTCAATCGAGGTAGTCACACAAGTATAAAACCATTAAAAAACACAACACAACACACAAACGTACATATTATTTTGGCCAAAATATTGCGTTCGGTACCGTAATATGAATATAATTTTGAACCGCGTGCGCTACCGGTTATTTTTGAAACCGCGGTAGACTTTACAAGATGAGTAATTAGACCACGATACGGTGTACTGTAAGTACAAATTTCTTATATATAAGCAAGTGGTCTGGTGGCTATAGTACGTTTATGTAATTGTAATTGCAAAATACCGGAATAATTTGCAATTCTTTTCATTATAACTTAACTGGGGGGGGGGGGGGGGAATGACTGATAGCCTACGTTCATGTTTATACGTAGAACTAAAATTCGCTTACATAGTGAAATTCCAGTTAAAATTTCGTAATTAATAACCATTTTATTTAAATATTTGACACTCTTGTTCTATTAACTGAAGTTTTCTAAATTTTATATTTAGAGCAACAATGGACATCATTTTTATTTCTAACTTATGTGGTGGTAAACAACTTATAGACAAAGAATAAAAACAATCTGCTGGATAATTATTATTACCAATTTTCCTACCATTGTTGTGACAAATATGTGCTTCATGTGGCATGCAATTGAGTATATTTTATTTATTAAAGCGCAATTTTAATGTTTGGTGTTAAAACATCTTACTGAATTTAAAATTAGTTGTTGTGGAATGTTTTCTGCAATGTTACCATCAATATTAATTACTAGGGGAGACCCCTGCGTGCCTTCTAAAAACATATGTTATGTTTTATTTATAATAAAAGTGTAGGATTAATAATAACCTCAAAACTAAGATGGTAAATAATGTTAAATGTTCAAATCAAATTATTTCTTATATTTTATAACAGCAGTAATAATAAAGGTTAAAAGAACCAGTAAGGCTCAGGTCTACACTTAATCAAAAACCTAACAAAAAAGTTATAAATAATAACCTCAAAACTAAGATGGTAAATAATGTTAAATGTTCAAAACAAATTAGTTCGTAAATTTTATAATTTGAATAAATAATTCATTTCCTCCCTTATAAAAATCAATATTTACTTCCACAAAGCAGCTGTATTAGTTAGTTTCTTATTATAAATAGCTTTTTTGTATTAAAATGTTTTTATAACCTTCTGAATACTGTAATCATCGTTATTTACATCCACGAAATCAGCTGGATTAGTTTGTTTCTTATTATAAACAGCTGTTTTGTATAGAAATGGTTTTTAAATATATTCGATCTTAAACTTATGGGGAAATCCCGACCTTTGAGATTAGCTCACGCCATTAAGGATAAGAAGTTTTGACATCTAAAACCTTATTGCAAAACTACGAAATGAGACGAATTTTTTGAAACCTCAAACATTAAAATTGGTCCAGAAATAAGGGAGGAGTTGTGTTTACAAAAAACGGCTTCACGTATTATATAAAATATAAAGATTATGTTATTTTAATATCCGATTAATTGATGTGGTATATCAGTACTATTTGCACCAAACTGTGGAAATTCACTTGCTTGCTCGTAAAAATGATTTTTAAAATTTTTACAAAATCTAATTATAAAGCAATTAGTTAAATTATAAAAGTTATTGTACATTTCTTTAACTAGAAAAGGCAGATTGTATCTTTTAATGAAGTATTGTACCTTCTATAAGTAATCAGACATCAACAAACCACTTCAGAAAAAAAACAGCTACTTAAAAAAAAGGCTAAACTCATCACTAATTGAACTATTACAGCATACATGTTGCAACACAGCAACTTTATTTCTTGGCTGTTTTGCATTGGATTTATGTTATGTCTTATGAAACAAAATATTGACATACTCCCAGTAACTAATTAATTTGTAAATAATAGCGGATATTAATAATGGATCCAACGACGAATCTAAAACTGAGATGTTTTTGACTGCACTATTGGTTTAAAAAAAGAAACCATATTTCTTTCAACCGGTGGCTCACCATTAGCTGGGCTAAAAACTACGATATATTTTACATTCACCATTTTATTATAAAAAGTCCTATTTTTTACAAACCGTAATAAGTATACAGATTCTTTGTTTGTGTGTTCAGCTTTTGCACAATACTCTTTCATTGCCGTAAGTAAATAACGCACAAAAGGATAACGGGTTAAATTCAATAAAATTTCACGGATTAAATTGTTATTGCATGAATTTTTATATCGATTATAGCAGACAATTAATTGTAGTTAAGCACATTATAAAATTAATTATTTGATATCTCTCTAATTTTTCGATAATTTACAGTTAGTCCCTGATACAGAGCATTAAAAAAACTATTGTGTTAATGACGACAAACGAACTTTTCCTTTATGAAAAAAATGTAAATGCAGTTGTTCACGTTAAGTTACTTCAAATGTGAAATGTTATGTAGGCCTATTATAAAATTTGCATAGTAAATTCATTAAACCAGAATTATAACTTTAACAATGAATTTTAATTCCGTGCAATGCATTTTTAAATTTATTTCTCAAAACAAAAGTAAAATTACCACTAACAATGTCTACTTGTGTTATATTACTTCTATTATATAGTATATTCACATTTCGTTCTCGATGTTAACCCTACCTCTTTCCATACCTCTTTGTCTTTCTACCCGACCCGTTAGTTTTCTTTGAGGAATAACATTTTTTTTTGTCGTTTTCTTTTATATAGAAATCTGCGAAAATGTATCTGCAATTCAAAATTAATAAATTTAGCATTGAAACTTTCTTTATTAAGTGCTATTAAGAAAGAAAAGGTTATTAAGTGTAAAAGGTTTGACTCACAACATCAATTACCAAATAAACATACTACAATTACATTCAGTACTTCTAAAATTATAAACATCGTTTAATTATTAGGAAATAACTAAATGGTATACACAAATTTTAATTTAAGTCAGACAAATTCGAAAGACTGTTTTTTACAAGTGGAGTAAATATTGACAGTAATAAGGATTACAATATGAAAATTAAATGTGTTGTATTGTCATAATATTGGTATATTCATGCTTAATGAAACCTCATAAAACTGTGACAAATATTTTTCTTTGTAAAATAAAAATAGAATTTTTTAAATCTACTCAGAAAATTACATTTTGAACTAGATACATACATTGGTTTAAAATTAGTTTTCTCTATACGTAGTTGTTTATTTCCCTGTAAGCTACATACAATTTTGTCTTTGAAATTTATAATGTACGTTCAACTGCACACCAACTGGTTTTAAACAATTATTATCAAAGAAGTAAAAACTAAAAATCTCACAAGCTAACAGAATTGAAAACTGTATATATAATATTATATGGAATTATAAAACACAGTCTTGTAATAGGAAATAACTAAATAGCCGAAAAGTATTTTAATTTGAGTCAGTTACATCTACAGAATGCTTGTGAGAAGAGGAACAAATATTGACAGTAAGAAATATTTAATACAATTCGAATATTAAAGCTGACCAGTAGAATGTGTTACTCTAAAATTGCCTTAGTCGTGTAAACTAGTGTTTTAGGAAGCTTAAAATACCATGATGAATTTCTTTCCATTTTATAATAAGTAGATCTTTTGAAAATATGTACAAATATTTATATTGTTATAAAGTTGGTTTTAAACTAGCTTTAATTACAATTACTTAGGCCTTTTTATTTAGATACATTTAATTGTATCTTTGTAATTCTCAATTTAAGTACTCCTGCAACTGAGCAGCAAGTGGTTTTAAATCATTGTTATTTATTATTAAAATAAAATCTTTTTTGGTACTTAAAAAAAAATTCAAAGATGGCATGTTGGAATTACAATTTTAGACAGTTTGTTAAAAACATATACTGCCTTACTATAGATTACATAACTATGCTGCATTTATACAGTCCTGTGTATACAAGTTCCTTATCAAATAACATTTGATAAGGAAGCTAAAACTTCGAGTTTTTAACTCAAATTTGTTCTACATCATCTTCTTTAAGTTTATTGTTGTTGGAGATTTTCGAACACGTTGGTGAAAAAGGGTTTCTTGTATGGACTTATATCGTTATTTCTTCACTAAGTTCTGATGGTAGTCGGTCGTTATTTTAGAAGATTCTTTCCTGTAACATTCCCCATACATAAACACCAGGTGGGGAAAGTTATTGTGATGGGTATAGAAACTTTGATTATCGGGAAATCAGTCGGTTGTAAATTTCACTTTCGAGTAAAGCAATATTGGCTTTAGCGGGGTAATTTGTGGCACCATCTTGCTGAACTTCCGTGATCCAAAATTCAGATTGATATCACGAAAAAACCACTTCAGACCTTTTTCAAAAAGTTGAATGATGTTTGTAACGTAAATGGTTTACTGTAACAACATTCCCGTTGTCGTCTTCAACTAGTTGTCTTTGTTTGGTAAAGCGTCTCATACGCACTCACTATTTTGTGACTTCTCTACGATAGCGACAGGACGTTGAAATTCGAGACAAAGTGTTGTCTGTTTGTTTATGAAACCTTTTTGTATCATTTGAAAACCATACATATTGGAGGAAAACATGCTATTCTTAGTTCATTGCTAACATTGAGAGGCAAATAACTACTCTGTCTTTTTTAACTTTTCCTTTAAAGGTTGGCTAGTTTGTATTCTGTTCGGGAATCTGGTATGGCTTTTAAACTATTTTACCAAAAAAAACATTACTGATGTTTATTTTCAAGATGTTCAGTAAAGGCTTCTTTTCGTAGACTGCAGGACTTGATGAAGTCTACAGTGGTTTTATTAGCAGTGACCGTTATGAAGGGAGTGCACAAACTTAACGTTGAGTTAAAACACTAATCGTACAATGAAAGTTGTAAACAACACTTCACGACAACACTTAATTGGTGGATGTTTGTGAAATCATTATTGAAACCGTACATCGGGTTTCATCAAACCAGGCCAAGCGAAGCAATATTTTCATTAAGACAAGAACGTTTTAGGTAAATTACAACGTTAACTAACCTCAAGCAAGAAAGTAGTAATATGCTACGTGGTCTTGCATCAAGTAATAAGATATTCAACGGTTCTAAAACCAACCATTTCGGCTAATACTGTATTTCTTAATAACATAAGAATTGGTAAAAGCTTACCTATGAGACAGTAACTGGACATTCTAAAACTTTTCTGTTGATTAGACAAATAATATTGTAGTCATACTGTATTTTCATATTGTATAGTTAGTTGCGTTGTAATTAAATTAAAATAGATGAGCCTTACAAAACTTTCATATTTATATACTCGTATATATATAATATTAGTCTTTATTATTATGTTACCAGCATAACATTAACATATTACTAAAGCTAAACTAAAACTAACATATTCTAAATTGTTCACTGTCTTTAAAAAAGTATAGTAATAATGTTGAGACTACACTGTTTATGAAAAATATTTAAACAAAGAAAAATAATAAAATAATAATTTGTATATTTATTATTTCATATCTTATTTATGAACACAATATCATAATAATTAAGTAATAACTTTCGTAAAATATGTTCTGGCTTTAATTATATGAAACTAATCAACTAAATGAAAAAAATAAATAAATGCAATAATTACTTTAAAATAATTATTAACATTTTTTTCAGATGTTTTGTTTTGAAGAGGAATTACAGATTACAAAATGTCGATCTAATTAGATATATAATTTTGTCCCAATTACATTAAATGTTGTTTGTCTCAAGTTTTTGTTTTCGTTGTTTGTCATAACTTAAATTGAAATAATAATCCTTGATTTACAGTATATTAATTTTCATAAAAAGAAGCTGCCCATTCATTTGAGTATAAAACAAATCCTGATTCCGGGCTGAAAATTATTAAATACATTATTTTATATGAGGGTTGGATATTTACCGTCGTGCTTGCTTGTAAACATACATATATTATCGATTATCCGATATTTGCTGCAATCTATCGGCTTTAAATTCTACTTTTTCAAAACATTTAATTTTAATATATATTTAGTTAGGAAGGACAAAATTATAATGTACTTTCCAGTTTGAAATGATAATTATTGATTTCATGATTTGTTTGTGTCTGACTGTGCCTTGTATACTTGTATACGCCTCGTACTAAACCAAAATAATTTTATGGGGAAAACATCTTTACAAAATATAAATGCAGATTTGTATATTTATTTATTTATTACTTTTGAGTGTTCTCTATTATGTTCAAGTATTAGTAAAATTTTTAAAGAATTATTTTAATATATTTAAAGACTATTATAAACCATGTTTTAACGTTATAGCCAGTTGCTACATTTTACTTACATTCTGAAGTATAACAACACTTAAAGGCTAAAACATATATGTTGTTTATGATATATTAATTTTATTTGTGATGTTGGTTTTGGGGTAATTGGACTTTATTATTTTAGCATAGACATTTTAATTATTTGTATATCATTTAATTTCAATGTTTTGATGGCATGAGTGTTGTGATACTTTTTATAAGTTGTTTAAGATATTATTGAACTAGAAATAAATATTTATTACAGATACTGTGGGACCAGAGAAGCTTCCATAAATTTAGAGAAAAAGGCATGCAGAAGTAATTTTGTAAGTGACAAATGCTTTAACTGGATACGGGTGCTTTGTGTATTACCTCTACAGGTTTAAGAGCGGAAAATGTTTCCTGTAACAACTGCAGTGCGGAGAGTGTTGACGTATTGCAAACGAAGGAAGCAAAGAGATGACAGTATAATTCCTAGGCAAATATAACTCGCAGGACAATATATTAATCCAAATGCTGTAAAATAAAGGCAAATTGCACCTTATAGAAAAAGCGTAACCAAGGTTATAAACAGTAGCAGAATCAGTTATGAAACTGAAAGGGCCCTGTTTGAAAGAGGTAATGCAGATATGTGTTTCTTTGGTAGAGCATTTTGAAAGAAATAATTGCAATTACGATAAGTGATGTGGCTTTTACTTGGAAGCCATTTTGATCTTAACACCTGTTCTAAAAATATGCGCACCCGGTCAGGCGGCGGTGGAGCACAACACTCGAATACTGTTGACGGTCGAGCTAAAATCATTCCCCATAACTCTATCGTTAACAAAATAATAATTAAGAATATAAAGTGGTTACTTAGTGTACCACCTTTAAAGAATAACAACGACAATTTGGAATACGTACTGGGCGAAGATTGAGATGGTACATACAATTTTATAAAAGAATTAAAGACTTTACCAAGTACAGCAAAAGATCTGTAACCTTACCTTATTTAAAGCTGATACGAAAACACCTGAGTTAGCTATTTAAGTAAGTCATATATCAAATAAATAAGTTTATAAAATATAAATTTTAGGTATTTTAGTCTCCGGAATAGGGTGTACGAATGATAATTTAGGTACGTACCTTTTAAAAGGTCAATTCCTATTCCTTATTCCTTTAATTGTGGATGTCCTTCATTTGTAAAATATCACACAAACCAATGACTCAGTTGGAAAACTGTCTGCAATGATGATGTATGTATCATGCAATTTATGCAATTATTTTACCTGTCACTACTATTACAAATAACATCAAACATATTTTAACCCGACTTCATAAAGAGATACGTATTAAATAACATATTAGCAAACATATTTAAACAAAATATAGCTTAAAGAGATACATACATATTAAATAACAAATAATTAAAAAAAGTTACATTGAATCCAGTTTAAATATGAAAATCAATATGAAAATAATTTAAGAAGAAAAAACACTTTCCATGTTGAAAACAAAGACATTTTGTGAACATATCGTTTGAAAATGTTGAATCCGTTCATGCTTTCAATTAGGTAGAGTAAGAATAAGGGTAGAATATGTAACAACTTAAACTAATAGAATGAATAATAGCCTATCGGATTGCTTTATTTATAAATAATGGTAATAAATACCTTGTATGTCGCAACAATCTTTGTTTCTTAAATGCAATACGTTTCACCGTTTCACTGACGGCATCTTCAGGCTGACATTTAACACAAATCTATTCACTACAACTGCATCTTTGACAAACAGTTGTTTTGAATGTTATTAATTTCCTACACCTGTACACGTCTTACTTTATAATAAAAATTGTCTTTAAATATCCACATGTTGTGCCAGCTAGTTCTACTACTTGACTGGATTTTAATATTGTTTCTTATCTAGTTTTGTTGATGTACTAGTATCTGCATGTTGTTGGAGTTTGAGATATCTAATTTAATAAATCATATATATAATTTGAATTTAATTTGAATATGTAGTTTAATATAATATTTGGAATATAGACAATTTCCTTTTATAGTAGTCAAAGCAATTCCTTTAATTTTTAGATAAACTACAGCGCTGTTTCGCCGTTCAAAACCGGCTTCGTCAGGTGTAGGAACTCAACACTTAAATAAATGGCATAACAACACTGAACACACACGATAACACGACACAAAACACATAATAAAATTTATCGGAGGCTAACTCTTCGTCAAATGTCATACAGATTTTGCATTGGCTTGCCCAGGGCATATTATGTTTCGTGCTTCCGATCGGCGACTGAAGTAAATGTGGATTGTGAATTGTATTATTGCATTATTCTCTCGTTATGGATAATGGTTAGGTTGGTGTTAATATCTGTGTAGGTGTGGTTGGTGTAAATCAGGTGTATGGCATAATTACATCTACGTTTGGAGAGGTAGTTTTTATGGGAGGCTAAATGTTCTTTAAATCTTTTTTTTTTAAAGATCTGCCAGTTTGGCATATGTACATGTTATCACAGACAATACATTCGAGTTTGTAGACTCTACTATTGTCATATGTGTTAACGTTGTTATGTGTTTTTTTTTTAAGTGTTGAGTTCCTACACCTGAGGAAGAAAGCTGTGAATGGTGAAACAATGGCGTAGTATATCTCAAATTAAAGGAATTGCTTTGACTATTATAAAACGTAACTATCTATAGTGTGTATCAGCAATTCGGTAAGCGAAAAGACTTTATAAAACCTAATAGAATGTTTAGAAACCATGTTGTCTTAAAAAGAATATAACATTATTTGGGCCCTTTTTGGTTATTATTTATTTTTCATTATTATTATTATTATTCAACATTATTTCAATTCGGTCTTCTATGTTTTTATAACAATGGTTGTTATTGATCGGAAAATGTAGATCTGATTGTGTTGAGGATCCTTTACAGCAAGTGTTCTTTAAATCTTGGTTTAAATGTTCTTCCAGTTTGTCCTATGTAAATTGTGAGCGTTTGGTACAATTTAATGTATATACCCAGCTATTATTTTATCCTTGTTTCTAGGTCAGGTCTAAACAAAAAATCTAGATAAGACACTAGGTTGCAATCTAGTATAGTAGTAGAACCAGCTGGCAAACATGTAGCTGCTTGAAGACAATTTGTATTATATTGTAAGACGTGAACAAATGTACAAAAATAATACAATTTCAACAAATTTTATGTTGAATATGTGTCGTTAGTGTATAGTTTTTTGTGTTAAATGTCATCCTGAATATTCCGTCAGTGAAACGGTGAAACATGTCGCATTTAAGAAACAAGGATTGCTAAACTAATAAAATATTCCGTTGACCAAAGGACTTAGCCATAATTTGATAACTGTATCAAATAACTTTATGAAACTACACTTTTTGGATGGGGATTTCGAATTTATTTCATTTCGTGTATTTATGGAATCTCCTTTATATAGTTTTCTTGTTTCCTTCTTTGTGAAATATTTAAATGTTTCAGTTAAAACCCATGTATAGATACTTTATATTAAGTAAAATGTGTAGTTAAGAAAAGGTAATACGGATAGTTTACACTTATTTATGAATTAAAATAATTATAATTAAGTAAAATATTTATATTATATGTCCATTTCTTTCCTGAAGATAATGCATTTTGTACATGGGCGCATGCGCTGATCGTCTGTATTAAGAGTTTGTGAATCGTCTTCTTAGACGGAGTGTCCGCTCAGAAATAGAATACATTTTTATTTACTACCAGGATGTTTAAAAAACCCGAATTCTTCCACTTCTGTAGTATTTTTTGTTCAGATGTATCTTTCAAATTTCGGAAGTAACATCACACCTATATAGTTGTCCACAATCTACTTTTTCAAATTGAATAACATTATCATAATGGAGCAAAGTTACAAGGTAGTAATTACAGAGCGAAAAGGTTCGTGATATATACACAACTTGGTCTGACCCACTGTCATACTCCTTAATTCTGCATTTCTAATACTATCTTAGATTTGGTAAGTAGTCCAACTTCCAATTTGAATTCTGAATCTAAAATGTTTATTGAATTGAATGTTGACCAATTAGTAACCATTTTTTAATGACTGAACGATATTTGTATGTAAAGTAAGTATGTTAAATAAATATTTGTACCTGTGTACACCGTCTGTGGTCTGTAGATCTCCTCGTTAAGGCTACTGCGGTTTCATAAAAACACTGTTTCCATCTTTAGGCACATACAGCACGTCAAATCACTCCATCAGAAGTGGTCATTAAAGTATATAAGAAACCGTTTAAAAACATACAACACTACATGACACAACACAACACTAATACAACATTTAAAAATAAGCCAAAATAACATGTGCGATGCATGCACTAGTCTGGTCGTAACTGTGGGGGCAAGTTTAAGCTTTGAGTGAGATCCTCTCTCCTTTCATATCTGTTGTGACGTTCCATTATGAAGTTATCTCATCCTTAGTAGCTGATCTTAAGGCGATATCATAAATTAAATTAGACTTCAACAAAAGTTTGTCGTTGAGGACATTGTGAGAATCCGTTTTTAGACTTTTATAAATTTCATTTTCCTCCAACGAATCCATATATAGGTTTTTTTATATACTTTGATGACGACCTCTGATGGCGTAATTTATGTGCCTGAAGATGGAAACAGTGTTTTTTTCTGAAACCGCGGAAGCCTTAACGAGGTGATCTACATACCACAGACTCTGTACACAGGAACAAATATTTATTTAATTATGAACATGTGGTCCAGTTGCTATAACACAGGAATTAAAAGTAATTATGTATGCATCTGATCCTCAGTCATGTGTAAGAAAATCATAACAAGTACAAAATGTACATATTGAAATTAATGTTGTGAGAGATCTTGTACAAATAGTAAAAGCTAGCATGTAGATGCCCACGACAGCGAAACACGGAATTAAAAACGGCAGCAGATCAAAAGAAACTATACTTGACCAACCAAGATGTAATTATTAACAAAGTAATATATAAGGTGTAGGCTAACAGACCACACGTATCAGATGAATTGCTAACAATCGGGCTAACAATTGCGTCTCAGGGCTAACAATCGACTTTGGACACTTGGTTTCAACTAAAACCCACTACTTCACACCTAAATCATTGATTTTCAAATCCCACGGACTTAATATTGATATTTTGCGGGAGGTACATTTCTGAAGAATTTTCAAGATCTAATTATAGTTGAGAGTTATTTTAGTATGCGTGTTAAAAGTAGAGATTTTTTAAAGAAGGCAGATTTTACTTACTTGGTCTACATTTCAATTTAAACAATGTCCTCATTATATATTATGTTTTATGAGATTTCTATCTTTTTGACAAATGTCAAAGCACATAAAATAAAAAACAATGTAGGTCAAGTATAAAATCAAGTGAAAGAGGTTTTTTAGTGATTTTTTTTGTACTCAGATTTTGGTCACATCTCCAACTATTTAAACATATCAGTCAAAAACAGATTTCTGCACTTTATATGACAATTTAAAATAATAATAAATAGAAGAGCTTGGATAAAATAAATAAATTGATCATTATTTATAAAATTCCTGAAAAATTTTAAAAAACCGTCAGTAAATAAGCCTTGTAATAAGGGTTTAAAAATATAAATATTATAAAGTAGTCTTCCTTAGTAATATGTAATTTGAACTGGTGATTAAATTTACGTTCTAACATTGTACATACTTGTAATGCATTAAATAGAAATCATGATTAAATAAATGCACGGATATTGCAAAGGTGTTAGCGTTCAAAATAAGTATCCTCTAGTCTGCAGAACAAAGGAATGTATAAGCAAATTAAACGAATGTATATGATATACGTAACAAAATTTATTATAACAACTTTTTTATTATTCTCAATGACTTATAGCTCCATATTTTTAAATTTAACGTAGCCATTAACCACAGTAAATAAAACCTTTGTGAAATAATCTCCATAAAGTTAATTAAAGCAATAGCAGCACTAGGGGCAGATATAAAGTACTCTAAACTCTTATGAATATTAATATATTATGCAGTATGCAAGGATTACAACTGACAATGTATGTGTGAGTTAAAACTGTTGTAAGGTTAGCCCTAACTTCTATAACCACACATAAAAATATAGTTATTTGTTTAAATTTTAAAATATAAAGTACAATAAGTTAAGAATAAAATAATATAGACAAAGTCAGTAGGTTTCTGTGAACAAATATCCACGTTATTTTTTGTTACAAAAATCATATATTTGTTACACAATATTACCTTTATTATTTATGTAAAATAATGTAACAATGACAAGAGTGTGTTTAAAACAACTTTCTATGATTTATTTGCCTCACTGGAATGATAATATTATAAATACCTTTATTTTGTGTGAATATCTCACACAGTCATGTTTTTTGTCTCCATTTAAATTATGAAGTACGTTGTGCCTATTATTGTCTAACCAATTATAATTCATTTAAAATTGGGGCATTTATTTAATTTAATATGAGTCAAAAATCCATAAAACACTTACATTTTTTAAAACATTCTTTTCTTAAATATTATGATAAGCTTATAAAATATTAAATGTTAAATGGGCCACGGACGTGCACACGGGTGTTTTCGTGTTAATACATTTATTATAGTTCCTTATCAGAAAACTGTACAGACAAGTACAAAAGAAAGCAAAATTGAATAGTAAAGGTAAAATTACTCAAACGAAAACAGTAAATTTAACTTTAAATGTACAAAATTACTAACAGATTTTGTAATATAATTTTCTATTAATATCAGAAATCTTAATCAGTTAAAATTTATAAATTAATGTGTACAAATGAGACCCATCTAATACCATCACACTTTATCAAATATATACATTATAAAAATACTTTTCTAAATATGTCGACCAATTCGTCATGTTCATTTTTACGACTGTAATTTATATTTTTACCTAAGTTTATAAACCATGTTGCTAAATTTATTTATTTGTGGCTATTTTTTATAAATTCAAATGTAAAGTATAAGCGAATAATATGGGTACACTTTTCAATTAATAGTAACTGGGCAAAATGAAAATTGGGTTTTCCCGATTTGCCAATATTTGAAACTATTTTACAAACGCTAACAAATTTTCTTTCGTTGATACGAATTGAATAATTCAATAAAACCATATGCAAAAGTGGAGAAAATATATTTATAAACTACCTTATTAAAAATGTACAAGTAAAAATTAATTTTAACTAACTATAATGGGATTTTGTGATTTTTAATATTAATGGTGTATTAATATATAAATTTATATACTATAAAAATAAAATCTTGCCTTAAATTAGTGTTTTCTCGCTGTTTGCTCTGACATAATATAAATGTCTTTAAAGTACTTCAATACAAGTGGAAGCGAACATTGTTGTTATTTGTAGAATATACAATAACGAACATTATCGATAGCGTACTTTATAATCTATTACTAGTTAAATAGTAGTTTGTTATTTTTATTTCACTTACACTACTTACATATTATTACAACATATTTGATCATCCTGAATGCTCTGACAATCCAAGTAACGTCTCTTAATAAAGGCAGTCTTTTTAATATAATTCCAGGGTTGGCTAATTGGGATGAATAGTTCTCTGACACGTTGGACAGAAGTTGTAAAGCCTCAACGAGACGGCTTAGGACGTGATTGATTTGATAGCTGTACGTCCAACTGAGACTTAGCAAGCTAAGGTTGACTTACATTTCAGATTTATATTTGTGGGTTTTACTGGGATTTTATAATGCTCGAGGTGAATTATTTGTTGAGATATTCGGAAAACGTATAGTATGTGCTCAAGTGTAAAATGATTTATATATATTGTTTTTAATATTTAATAAAATTAACATTATTTTAACTTTTTCTTTTTAAAGAAAAAGTGTGTGTATATTTAATTTATACAGTATTTGTTCCTTGTGTTTTTGAAGTATTTACTATAAACATATATAACTTTTTAAATGTGATTGTGTATTTTTAAGTGAAAACTTTTATTTGACCGCTATGCACTTTTTTGCCTGGGTATTCGAACGAAATCTCACGTACCGTCTCTATTTATATCTGTTACATATAGCAGATATTTAGCATAAAGTACCATACATATCAGAAAATGCTGTACAACTAAACATAAAATAATACAGCATATGTAACACAGAAGCGGTACGAGAATTAATCTACTTGCCTTGCCAAAAATTATTTAATTTTAAACAACAATACTAACTTCTAGAAAGGAGGAATAGACACAAACAATTACATAAAAAAAATTACATTACGCCAAAGAAATTATTTAATTTATATTTTATAGTAATTTAAGATATATAAAGATTATAAAATAATCCTAACATCATTTAGAACGATAAATAATTTCAGTTAGTCTATACACAAATAACTAACGTTGTTCAGACTTTTAACTCCTATTAGACATGAACTGATCACTGTTACTAAGTCTTCCACAGGTCTCAGGGTAGGTCTAACTTAAAATGTGGTCCTAGAGGTTTTTTATTAGAACAATAACGAGGATTTTTGTCAAAGTAGGTCATTGTTATGTGATTATGTGTTAGCCTATTAATGTGGAATGAATCTACAATAAAATACGGAAGAAAAACTAATCACGGTATTTATAGTATTATTTCTAATAAGTCCAAGGCATTACAATACATTTTAAGAATTTAATAAATTTTCTATTACCAGAGTAATAGACGTGCCCTAACGGATCACATCGCCCGAGTCCTGTTTTCAGAATATCCTTTACTTAAACTTTAGTTCAATCAACCTTGAGAACAAATTCTCGCTTCACACATAATGTGTTAGAGAAGGCCGACCTATCCCTCAAGTCTAAGAAAGCACGAGGTTCAGATGAGATTTCTGGAAAAGTACTAGAGAATGTGTTTCGACTACCGATGACTCTTGAGAATGTACTACTCGTGTCTCTCTGAAGGTGACCTTAGTGATTTCTGGAAAGTTTCGAGCCGGCTTCTAGTTGAAGAACGAAAACTTGATCTTAGTTCACCATTTCTTACCGCTTCTTGAATATGCTTGAAATATCTGGCAATTTATTTAAGAAAGCCATTTACCCTAAAAATGGATACAAAATTAAATTTGTTTGCATATTTTTATTTCTTATATACATATATATATATATTGTATGAAGTAACAAAGTTATATAATAGTCATAAGTATTTTATTGTTATTTATTTAGTGTTGTGCACAGAGCAAAATGAACACTTGTTTCTCATTTGTAACCCAATATCTCAACCATTCAGATAAATAATTCGTTATTTCATCAATGAATATAATTCTGTGGATAATAAAATGTTCAAATAGTTTGTTTTCTAAAAAAGGTATCACTACTAACCTTAAATATTTTATTTTTCAGTATTTTCTACTCTATAGAAACAGCTGATTTGGTTTTTAGTTCCAGTAACAGCTGATTTTACTCTTCTCTGTTCTGTTTATTTGTGAATTATAACCTCTTTTGATTTGATAGGTCTAGTTTATTAAGTTTTAGTGTTTTATAATAATGAAGCAAATAATCAAGAAACACCGACATAAACTTAGAAATAACACAGCTAAAAGAGTAAAAGCAACGTTAGTAATAAATGGTTGCAAAATGTGAAATAAGAAATACTGCCACCAAATAAACTTAAAATAGAAGAAAAAAGGGGAGTATAACATATGGAGCAGGGATTTCTTAATAAGTAAAGAGGTGTAATACCCACATTTAGTACATAATGTAAATTGTATTATGTTATTCCAAAATTATAAAATATAATTAGTTTTTTCTTAAGTTTTACAGAGTTTTAAATTTTCACATCTCCACCGACCAAAACCAACATAACCTTTTTACTTTTTGAGGTAGAGATTTAAGATTTTGTACTTATATGCTTAGGTATGTGGTGCATTATTTGTATGGAAAAACGTTAGGTTAGGTAACAACTCTAAAAAAAAAAAATTGTACGAATAACAAATAATACAAAATTCAAAATTTATACATTTTTGGTGTATTTTTAAATTTTAAAAGTAAGATCATTTTCCATACTACACATAACAAAGGAACAAAACCAAAATAATGTAAAAATATCAAATAGAAAAATAGTTATGCTGGGTTTCGTGAAACATTATTTTTATGTCTTTTAAACATGTATCATCTCTCATGGATGTTAAGTGGGGCTTGACCCATGTTTTCTTAATTTTAGTCCTAATACATCTTCTAATATTTATTTAACTTTAGTAAGTATAAAAATACAGATAATAATTTCATTTTGGGTAAATGGCCCCCTTAAAAACACTTCTGTGACCAAAACAACGATTGAGGCAGAAGTAATAACCATTAAATTACAAGTTCAAAACATTCACCTTAGAGTTTAAACAGGAAAAACATGATGAAATGGATACCTGGAATATCAAATATTACCCATAAATAAAAGTTTTATAAATATGCGTAGGAAATAAAATATATAATTTTATAATATAAGATGCTTCAAAATGAAAAGTAATGACAAACATTATAACTTTTACTAAGTGTTATAACTTAAAAATAGCAGCTAGTTAACCTTTAATTAAAAGATAGTTTATGGAGGAAATTAATTATGTATGGCGAGTAGTAAGTTAATGAAAACTAATATAATACAAATTGAATGTACGAAAGATAAATATAATTTGAAGACTGCTGTAATAAATGTGCATATAATAATAATAAAAGTAATTAACACAGCCACCGTTCAAAACTAATTGAAGTTAAATGTTTAATAAATTCGACAATGTTGATGTACGTTAAGTTTATAATGCTCAAAAGTAAATAGTTACTGTATAGTCAAATCTGTTCGACATAAGATATTTCAGAAAACGAACAGATGAAAAATTCGGGAAGTGAAACAATAGACTTGCTGAAATAGAGAACTTGCTAGTGAACTAGCAGGAGTAAAACTTCAGTTGATAATTCAAAAAAATCCCAATAGAATAACAAATAAAATTAATTTTTCGGTATTTAAATCAGTTTAGCCAAAGAGTACTTCGAAAAATGAGTGAAAATACGACGTCTTAGAGATACGTCCAAAAAACATGGTTGGGCTGTAGAACTCTGATAACATGTTAGATGAAGCTCGAGTAAAATTTAAAAAGCCCGGGGAAAGCCGGGCAACAATTGCAGTTTTTTTTTTAATAGATACAATTAAAAATAACAGAAAAAATAATAAATTAAACTACGTGTAGGCCTAATCATCAAATCGACAATGCGCGTGAATAAAATTCTCTTGTAAGCACAAAGGAAATGAGCCATTTTTTATTTTTATAATTATTAATATTGTATTTTTTTTGTAATTTTATTTTTGTTTTATATAAACTAATGTTATCCAGGCAATACTATATAATTGTTCAATTTAGTATTCACTCAAATTTTCACTGTCAGTAAGCCAATATTATAACATACAAACTCAAATAATCTCAAACTTTAATGATTTGATTAAAATGGTAATACAGTAATTCAAACCAATAAATTGCACTAGATATTTAGCTATTTAAAATATATTTTAACTTTCGCAAGCAAAATTTTCATTAATTAAGTAAATAAAAAGGGTTGTAAACATAAATATATTTCCATCGATTTCTTACCTCAAACCAGATTATTTAGCATATTATAGCTTACTTTAGTTCCACTCATAACCACCATCAAAAACAAAAATAATAAAGGCATTATAAGAAGTAGGCCCAATACATGTCTGGCTACCGCATGCAAATGGTTGTATTGTTTGATATTTTCGTCTTAAAAGTATATAAAAATTCTGCCTCAGAAAGCAAATATGACGGAACGAATAAATCAAACAATTCAACTATGCATCATACTCTTTTTGTTACTTACTCACTCACTTATAAAACAATCGTTTTTATGAGAGTGGTTTATGCATATTTATTACTAAATTATTATTTCTCGAGAATGTACTGAAATGGTTATATACATTACAATACCTTTACGAGAAAAGTTAAACATATTTTAATATCAATTTTAGATAGTGTAAAATTTCCGAGTGGAGAGGCTATCATATTTATATTCTTACATCATATCTAAAAATGCCAAAAGTGTATTATTTCTAATTTCATAAAATTCTTATAATATTGATAAAAACTTCCTCATTAAAGATTTACAAAAAATAAAAATCCATCACATAGTTGGGGTGATGTATTGAACCATGATACATCGGAGCACAGAAAATGTATGCTACTGATTAAGGTTTTATTGACGGAAAAGCTGATTGGATCGCCAGAGATCGTTGATTTATCGCTTATGAAGGACGAATTTGTCAGACACATTGCACTACGTCCGTTTTGTTTAAATCTGTATTCTGTGGAGTTATGTTTAGGTAGATCAAATTGCGTATTTAAAAAACAATACTACTAGAATGGAAGCCTTGATTACAATTTGAATCAGATATTTTAAAATATGAAAAGAAAATCTAATTAGTTATATAATTTATAAAGGTCACCTAAAGTTGTTTTATTAGTAGTATTTCCCACAATCTTATAATTCAATTGTTCAATAAATTTAGGTCTGTACTCGAATTTGGAAGAAGTATTGCAGATATAAATTTGCACTTTCTGAAAAGATATATTATGTATTTCTGTATAGGTTACTTTATTTAAAAAACATTGATTTTGATTTTTTTTTAAGTATAGTTATTCGTTTTAGTTAGCGAAATACTACAAACTTGTACCTGACATTATACAAATAAACTCATAAAAATATATATATTTTTTAATAAACTTCTTTATTTTAAATAATCACCTATCTACATGCGTCACTTTCGGAGTTGGTATTAAAGTTCAGTATCAGTTTACAATTTTAAATAATTACTCAAAAAAGTTTATTTTTTGCATTATAAAATTATGCAAACTAAAGAAATAATTCAAATTCTGTAATGTCTTGATAAACAACATTAAAAAAGAAGAAAATGTACAATAGGCCTAAAACTGACGTTAAAAGATTAGCCTACCTATTTTATAAACATACATTTTACAGTAAAACGGACACTTTTCTG
>JAGFPH010000887.1:252901-264606 GCA_018207615.1 Philaenus spumarius | reverse complement strand
AGACGCACCAGGTATAGAATAATTAATTTCGCCAGTGGAAAATGGGAATCAAGACTCACGTAATTTCATAAAGCGTCACGCCCGCCAATAAAACCACTAGTCTACGAGCCAAGTGCGGAACCGTGACATGTTCCCCTGAATGTCACTACTGTATATAATTAGTATACCAATTTTTTATGTCCCATGATTACTTGTACCAAATGTTAACTGTTAGACTATTAAGTGCTGGAGTTATGGAAATTTGAATACCGTTACTTTTTGTAAATATGTTTATATTTTTGTTTGTTCGCTTTAACAGAGCTGCAGCCTCACAAACATAACGAACCGAGGTTAGATTTTCAAACACATTCAATTTGTTCCAATGAGGAACCTTCTATGCAATTTGTCTTTCTCCCAAGAGGGTCAGTTTTTAAGGGTAGGTTAGACAGGGTATTGGATTAGATTATCATTAAAAATGATTTATCATTAATTTAAACAATTTTTTTTTTCTAAAATTGGTTTCAAAAATTTATTTTATTTTATGCCTATGGCAGTAAATAGCTAAGGTAATGGTTTGAAACTTTTATTTTGAAACGCATTTTAAGAATGTTTATTAGAAATAATAAACAACAACAAATGTTTTGAAATCCTTATATCAAAGTCTAAAAACCCTCACCTTTTCTCAACTTCCAAGCACAGCAGGTTTTGTTTCCTCTTTTTCCTAAATGGAATAGTTTATGGTATCACAAATAACCATAAAACTATAAATGGAATAAGATGAAATATGAGTAGAAAACAACAATGTTGTAAAAACTTTCCCGTTAAGTCAACCTCCTTAGCCGCAAAAGGATTCATGTTCGGTGTTTCAAAAATCGCTCTTGGGATGAACATTATGAGAAGTCTGTGTAAAATAATGTATTTCTTTCAACTATGTTTGGAGGAGAGGTTTGTTAGTAAAATCTTTAAAGCCAAACAATTTGAACTCATTGCACCCTCTCCTCCCACTTCCCGTTATAATAGCTCTCCGCCAAACAACGCCAGCGTTGAAAGCAATTTCAAGCTCCCGGCCGAAGAGTGTTGAAATAAATTAACTATTTTATTATACAGGTTTCTATATTAATTATAGCACTATACAAACACAGGTTTTTAGTGCATTATCTTTCTTGGTGACTTTGCGTCAGTTACCGAACATCAGAACAACTACAACATTGAATGAAATCAAACGTAGAATCGCTGGACCTGTTTTATAGCACGGCTTAACATTTTATTAACTTACAGATGTTTGGAACAATTAAAAATTATTATGTTTTCTAAATCGCTTACGAAAATTCGAAAGGGTAGAAAAGATCGAATGATGAATTGCCATTTATTAAAGTGTAAACTTTTATAAATAATGCAATAACCAAATACTGTTATATATTTATAATATCTCAAATAAGCGTTCACTTCTACACTGTAGTCTGAAGCCCATGATGACTTTTCTATTTGCACATGTTCTCTCTTGATATTTTAAAACATATTTGCGATCTTTACTCAGTATACCTTAGAGTTCTTTTCTTTTTTTTTATAACGCCCAAGAATTGCACAAAATTTACATTACTGAAATTAAGTATTACTGAAAGTGAATGCCGAATGTTGCAATGACATTTGCACTAACATAAACTATCTAACAAAATAGGCAAAAATATGCAAAATTGTTACCTTGAAAATAGTAATAGATTAGGTAGATTAATATTGGTTTATTTTACGACTAACATTAGCTTTAATTTTAGGGTCATTTTGCAAAAAGATTGTATAGTAAACTATGTAATAAAACAACATTGCTAATGCGTAGACCAAATATATCGTATAGTATATTGCAGTTATTAAAAACAGTAGTAAAAGCTCCATGGATATTTTAAACTCAATTTGATCATGTTTATACAAATCGGAAACCAATTTAAATGGATACCATAATATCAGAAATGAATTATAGAAATTATTCAAACAAAAGCTATTTATAAATTTGTACTTTACACGTTTCGCCCAGCGTAAAAGCTTAATGTTTCTTACTGAAATAATATCATTGTAAGGTTAAAATTTTAAAGAGCTAAATATAATTATTGGCTAAATATAAATACAAATTGTAAATTTGAAGTTAGCTTTTTATAATTTAATAAGTGGACACACTTAAAAATCCAATTTCTAAGAAATACTATTTCTCTAAAACAAAACAAACACGTAGGCCTAAACTGAAATAAAGTCAATTACTACAATAATTAAAAAGACTCCAAGTAAACTTATGTTTAATAATGACTGTTTTTTTTAATAATTGGTTTTAAACTAGAGTAGATACTATTGCATTCCATGAATAATTTGTTTACAATAAAAAATACCGTGTAATTCTTGACTGTAAAAAACTAATTGGTTGATTAGGTTTCCAAGTTTTAATGTATAGCTAACTGCCAGGGAACTAATCAGCTGATATGCGGTAAACTTTAATTTAACTGTTGCATTCCCTATGTAATTTACATCACTAAATATTTGACTCTAATTCTGTGTGAGTATGCACTTTTGGTCAAATAAAGGTTTATCGTATATATTATATACTAGCTGACCCGGCAATGCTTCGCTATTGCCTAATTGTTTTTGTGAAATAAATGCGACAAATAATGATAATTTTGTGTGTCATAAGGATATGAATCGTAGGTTCTAAACCATGTCATTCATATCACTTCATAGCTGTACACCATTCATAGCTGTCGTCATAGGACCTAGTTCAACTATTTTGTCTTTGTGATATCAATCGGTGTTGCAGTTGTAGTGAAACCCTGACACAGATTTTTCAGACCATGGAAGAATCTTCATGTGACCTCTTTTAGAACTGTATTTTTGAACGGCAGCTATTTTGACCTGGGGATTTTGTTTACTGTACTTTTTTGAAGCCTCACGATGCACGGCAGGATTATTTTTATTATATCTTGTGATAGCCTCGCGATTTAAGGCTTGATTTTTTGCGTTGTAACTTTTGACAGACTCCCTATGTGCTTCAGCACGATTAGTATTAGAAATCGTTTTCCCACGTTTCTGGGTGGTTTGAACAATGGAACAATGATCTGACTCAACAGTATCAGATGACAAACACGGTTGTGTCGACGGAGACTGAGAGTTTTGGAGATCATTGTCTGAAAGCTGACCCATTTCGTCAATATTATCCTCCGCAATATAAGAGGGAACGGGAGTATCAGGAATAGAAGGGTTTAGAGAAATGAGAACATCAAAATGATAAGCCCAACTGATGCACCAGTGCCTTGTGGTCAGTGAGTAGGAAGGTAAATGTGAGAGAGGGGCGAGGTACAGACAGTTATTTGTGCCAGGTTTCTTGTTTCAAGGCTATATACATTTTAATTAATCGCGATCAGTCTGTAGGCAACAAAATATTTTTTTTTAACAATTTACCAATATTTTAAACCCTTAAAAAAAAATTCGTAAGATTTATAATCGTACAATATTTTGTTTAATTGGAATATCTATCTCATAAATAGTATATATTGTTTGAGTTTTATTTCACCATGTTTAGAAAAATCGTTGATTAGATATGATGATAAATATATAGATCGGGGCAGCAAAATATATAGACAGATGCCCAAATCCTGATTTGCATGTATCTATAGAGAAATCAAAGTTAAATGTCTATTAACCAACATAAATATTAACCATATCAATAAATATATTATACTATGTATTCTTTTAGAGATTTCTTGTAACTTTGATCCCCCAAACCCCCTAAAATTTCGAATTTTTTTAAACCTTTTCTTAGTAAGCACCTGTGGTACTAGAGGAAGCTACATAGAAAATTTCGTTCCAATCCGTTCAGTAGTTTTTGAGAAATATTGATCTAGTAACTTTGACTCCCCCAAACCCCCCTAAAATTATTTTTTTTTAAAAATTTTTATATTTAGCACCTATAGTCCTAGAAGAAGCTACATACCAAATTTCATTCCAATCCGTTTGGTAGTTTTGGAGAAATCGTGATTTAGTAACTTTGACATTCCCCCAAACCTCCCCTATGATTTAAAACTTTTTGAAACTCTTTCTTAATGAGCACCTATGACCCTAGAGAAAGCTGCATACCAAATTTCGTTCTAATGTGTTTGGTAGTTTCCGAGAATTCGTGATTTAGTAACTTTGACCCCACAAACCACCCCTAAGATATCGAATTTTTTAAAAGGTTTTTTACTTAGCACCTATGGTAATAGAGGAAGCTACATACCAAATTTAGTTCCAATCCGTTTGGTAGTTTTGGAGAAATCGTAATTTAGTAACTTTGACCCCCAAAACCCCCCTAAGATTTCGAATTTTTTCAAACCTTTTCTTAGTGAGCACCTGTGGCACTAGAGGAAGCTACATAGAAAATTTCGTTCCAATCCGTTCAGTAGTTTTTGAGATATCTTGATTTAGCAAATTTGACTCCCCCAAACCCCCCTACAAATTTTTTTTTGAAAACCTTTCATATTTATCACCTATGGCCCTAGAAGAAGCTACATACCAAATTTTGTTCCAATCCGTTTGATAGTTTTGGAGAAATCGTGAATTAGTAACTTTGACATCCCCCCAAACCTCCCCTATGATTTAAAATTTTTGAAAATCTTTCTTAATGAGCACCTATGGCCCTAGAGGAAACTACATACCAAATATCGTTCCAATACGTTCAGCAGTTGATTTAGTAACTTTGATCCCCCTAAAATTTAGAATTTTTTGAAAACCTTTTATAGTTGGCACCTATTGCCCTAAAAGAAGCTGGATACCAAATTTCGTTCCAATGCGTTTGGTACTTTTGGAGAAATCGTGATTTAGTAACTTTGATCCCCAAAACCCTCCCCCCCTAAGATTTCTAATTTTTTTAAGCCCGTTCTTAGTGAGCACTTATGGCTCTAGAGGAAGCTACATACCAAATTTCGTTCCAATCCTTTCAGTAGTTTTTGAGATTTCGTTTTGAGTCAGTGAGTGAGTGGTATTTGGCTTTTATATACAGGATGTACAAAACGTCTCACAATGGTTTAATATTTCTTATAGAAAGAAAATTTGAAGGTAGATGTGACTGAGGAACCTACTCTATGTAACAATACTATTTTATTAAGATTTCAAAAACAAAATATCCGCCATCTTGGATCCGCCATTTTGAATGTAACTTTGTTTTTTTTTTTAATTGGGAAGTTGGTCTCTTGATACATCATTTCTATGTAGGATTTCAAGAGGAACCCAACTGTGAAATTTGCACATCCATATCTTTAACCGATTAAAGATGGCGGCCAAAAAACAACGAAATGGCTGTGACTCAAAAATTTTAAATACTCCCAAATACCGTTGTGTGGCATATAGTTTGAAAGCTTACTTTTTCTTCGTTTTATATAAAATTTAATTATAAACCATTTTATTAATAAATACGGACTATTCTAATATCAATCAATCAAGTTAGTAAACGAGTTTTATAGATTATACAGCAAATTTGTTATTTCTGAACATACAAAGATAAAACTAAGTTATAAAAAAAACAAAAAACAAAAGGCAAGTAATAGAATTAATATATTAAAATTTTAAAAAAAGTACTGTAACACACGTTAGATCAATTTACCAACTGGAATGTCAGAGCGCAAACAATATGTAACCAGTCTGTGTTTAATATTTAAGTCTTTTGACTAAACCGAATAATTTGATTACATACATCACCGACTTAAAATGGTTTTTTACTTCCACTTAAAACAGATATAAGTTAGTAAATTTCAAAATAAAAATGTGTAATATAAAATATGCAATACCTTTAACATGCTTATCCTGAATCTTAGAAAACATATAATAAGTTTCTAAGTTTATTTTATTGTAAGAAGCAACGGTAATCTCCCTCTATCTATGTCTTTATATTTCTGTCTACGTTTCGTTACGACAAGATTATAATATTATAAAAACAGTCTATGAGTATTTCTAAATCGTTTCATTCTTTATTACGTATATATTTTGTTAGTGATCTATGTATAATATTACGTACCATACTGTTTACACAACTTTGCATTTACCCTTTTTGTGTTATACGTAGAGAGTGGTCCTTATAGAGCGATTAGTCATAATTTATTATTAATATGTCACTTTTATGTATTTTCTTAGGTATTTAAATATAACTATTTCTGATATTGTATTAGTTTGTACTCTATTTAATTTAATGAAGATTTTACGTTTATAATTCTTACAGTGTGATTTTAGAAAACTTACCTCTTAATAATAATAAAATAATAAAAATTAATTAAGAATAATGCAAAATCTGATCTCGGGACAGCTATTGACTTTCAGGGAGGATCTTATAAGGCCTATTAGAAAATCCCAAAACACCCTTCCCATTGTACCGCAACGTATACAATTTGTTTAATTACCACACATGGCTTGTGATACATCAAATTAAAAACTATAAAATTCTATGGTAAAAAATTAAAAATCGGCTGACGCATTAATTCTTTACCAACAAAAACGTAAGTTAATTGTATAGCTTTATGTTATTTAAAAGAGATATGGAAAAATGTGATCTTGGGGCAGTTATTCCCGTAATGTGGACCTTACAAAACCTTATAATAAGTTTAAAAAAACCACATTCACTATACTAAAATAAAATAATGTACTGCATAGTTTGTGAAATATTTCAAAAATATAATGCGAATTTATTATTACATAATCTTGCTTTTACTTGTTTTGATAAATTAATTAAAAAGCAACATATACATATCCCTCTACCTCACTTGCGCATTAGGTGCAGTTATTCGGTTATTCAGTTATCCGGTGCAGTTACTTATTCTGTTCATGTAATATAAGTAAATTATAATATGGTAGTAATAATTAAGATTGTAGAAAATCCTTAATTATTAATTATTAAAGATGAACCAAGATCATCTTAAATAACTTGAACATCCCCTTATATTTATGTAAACCTACCAATACAATGACCAACCCAATTATATACCAAAGATTTGCTCATTTGGAAACGTTTTACAGATTTAAATTTAGACTTATTCAGCGGCCTAAATAAAAACTATTTTAAATCGGTCTAAGCTCAACCTTTGACACAACCCTCGCTAATTTGTATATTCAGACTTATGTTAAGGTATCATTCTAGGACTGTAATAGGTTTGTTTACATAAATTTATTTAACAACACTTCTTTTATATATTATCTAATATATCAATAACATCTTTGGTATTAGTATAAATTAATTTTAGAAAATAACTGAAAAATTTAACTGGTGTCCTACTAAATCATTGCAAATATTTAAACATTTAATTTCATGTAGTTTTTTAGTAATATATTTTATTAGCAAGTATTACACTTCGTAATATACTAAGGGATACATCGGAGTATTTCGCACCCAACCCCTTGCCACATCCACAAATAATAAAGGTGTAGTATCATAAACTGCAGCTAAGATGGTAACCATTGTAAATGCATAAATAAAATTATCATAAAAAATACTATAAATTTTATAGTATAAAGCCTATTTTAATAAAGTTTATAAGCTTGATATAAGCATACTCCTAAACAAAAAGAAAATTAAAAACAAATTTGAAATATAAATGATTTCAAAGTATTAAATTAGTTGTTAATGGAATTGTTTTTTAGAAAGCCTCAGATATGTAGCAGTAAACAGCTGATTAGTATACCAACAATTCTTCAGTCAGTTAACCTATATATTTTAAAGACAAAATATTAGTATTATTTTAACACTATTTATAACCTTAAAATTTCTTTTCAAAATTGTAAAATTTCATTTCTCTTCTAGAAATTGACACTGTATAAAATATATCGATATATAACACCTAGACCAAAGTGCACGGATTTCTCACGGAATTGTAATGACTTCTACAACATAAATATATGTTCATTTTAAATAAATAATGTAGTATGAATAATTTATTATAAATAATAAATAAGCATAATTATTATGCTTCATTTGTATATGAACTTCTTGTTCTTAACTTCTAAGATAATACTCTAGGACAAAATTTTATTTTTAGAATATCAAAATAGTACCGTTTGTATTATAAGTAAGTAAAATAACTAACATAGTATTATTAAATCTATCATTCTCTAAAATATTAGACTGTTGCCATTAAACCAAAGTTAATATCGGAGCAATAATTGAAACATTTTAGTAAATGAATTAGAAATAATAATTTACTAAAAACTCTAGATCTTTACCATATAAAGGAAATTTCTATATGCGCGAAATTCATTTCAGAATTTTAACTTTGTGAGGTAGTGGAAATATTAGCTGTGCAAATTAAGGTACGGGATATTGTTAAAGTAGAAACCACTAAATTTCGCGTCGTTGACGTGATTCACTGAGTCTGACAGTTTACCTAATGTCATTCTCTTTAAATGTTTAAATGTCAAATGAGGATTTAGAATGAAATGTTATTACAATAATAAATAATACTAGTATATGTCCTGCATCTTATTTGACTTGTAATAGTAAACAAAATTCCTTTAGTTTAAAATGCATGATGCATTATTAACTAAAGGTTTCTTCTAAAATGTTATCTTTTATTTTATTTTATTAATAGGCATAATTTAATTTAATTAATATAAATTAATTTTTTATAAGATACACTACACACTTTTTATCTTAACAAAACAATAAATAACGTCATATAGAACAAAATAGTAATACATATTTTTTTTTTAATTTTTTTTTAAATGTTATAAAGATTGTACTTCTACGTAGAGGAGTGAGCGCAGTTAAAGTTAATTAAATTGTCTAGTAGAGACGAGCGCTGATTGAGTGGATCTCTTTTGTTTTGTTAACTGATGTTTCCGTTGTCATAACTGCATAATATTAATTAAAGCTTACAAATTAAGTTTGGGTTGTTTTGTACTAATCTTGTGGGCATTTAGTTAGTTTTGACTTTAATAACAACGAACTGATATTTTAGAAGGAATATAAATAAACGCAATTTGACATTGTTAAATGTTTATATTCACAAAGATTTTTTATTTTCTACTTTACATTTTTTTTAAAGATTACTAATGAAGCACACATTTTTAAATGTAACATCTAAGAAAGTTAAACATTAACCTGGAAAAGTTAAGTTGCCTGGAAAAAGATTTTACGAAACTGTGGATCTATTCTGATAGCCTTATTTTTATCTCACCACTTTTACACTTCCTATACGCTTTTTGGAAATATACTTGTTATTGCTATTCACATTTATGTTTATGTTTAATTTGGACATTTCTTCTAAGTTGTTTTTTTATTTATTTTTCATATGTTTTATCTAATTAAATTGCTGTATCAATATTTAGTAACATGCATAGTTATGATCAACGAATGTAGAAATAGTTTACTTTACACTGATTTATGGTTAATTTTATTATTAGCATTCATTAAGTTTTTATTCAGAATGAGGCCTACCTTCATATTAAGACTTATAAAAAATTGGATGACGTATGATAAGAAATATAAGAATCTCACTAAATAAAAAGTTAAAATTGTATCCAAATCCCTCCACCAAATTAGTTTTATATAAATAAAATATAAATAAACGGTCTTCTGAATAAACCATACTATTGTTATTTATTATCTTACCAAATTCGAAGTCTAAATTAAATGTGTTCAAATATTAAGGAGATTTTCAATTAATGAGATATACAAAGGCACTGAGGTATTTGTACTTAAATATAATTTTAGTTAAAGAAAATCATGGCGTTTATAGTTGATGGAATTGTAGGCAGTTTACTCTTGATTTAAACAATTTCTTTGAAATAAAATTAGTCTAAAATTTACTGTAGTTAAAATAGTTTAGTAAATATTTTTCTAAAGTATGCAAATATTTCAATTTAATAAGGACACAATTATCTGTTTCAAAGTACCAAATAAAATTTAATTTTTTTTATGATCTGACACAAAAATACTTTAAGTAAATTTATGTATATTTTAAGAAACTCCAAAAATAAGGTATAACTATTTTTCTAACTTCTCTTTTTATTCCAATTAGACTAATGAAGGCCAATTAAGAGCAGCAAATAACGCAGGTAAATCTATAACCTGGGTTGAACATAAGTGGACATTATAAAGTTCAGATTGTATGTAATGTATAGGTAATTTTATATGTATACATCCATCGATGCAAAAGGTAGGTTAGTTCAGATTTTTAAATATGTTGTATCCTACATATGATGAGACTATTAAAAACCATAAGTTTTCGTCCATTTCGGTGTGCCTTTGATATCTTTTTTAAACCGATTTTTTAACAAAAAGGTGTGGCTTGAAACAAGAACATTCAGTCTTTAATTAATACAAAGTAAATTTTCAACAATTTACAACTAAAACTATCTTTTTGAGAATGTGCTTTTTTTTAGTGTCATCGATTCAAATTTGAGTTATACCAAATTACACAAAAATAATTAGTTAATATTAATGTTTTTTTTTACTGTTAATCAATTTGTTTTCATCAAAGTTGATTATAACTAACTTCAAAGAAGAGAAATTGAGCTTTAGTTTATGATCAAAGCAGGGTGTCTATTATGGAAAGCTTCTGAGTTACTCACAATATGAACATTATTGGTTATCACTAAACAAGTAATGTACTTACCCGGAGGTAAGTAATCAGAGGACATTCTGGGTAGGGGAAAGTCTAGCAAGACAGAAGATTGATTGTAAAGACTTTGACAAATAATTTATAGAGCAGGTCTTTGAGGTATTAATTGAACTTAGAAGCTCTCCCAAGGCAGTTACTGCATTGTTCAGGTGTGACATTAGAGGTGATCAATTTGAGGCCCATTTTAGACCCGTAGTTGTTGCTGAAGGAGTGACCACATTTTATTTTTACACCCCCATAAAGACAGGATGTAGTTTCGTATAATTTAAATGAAAGTACAAAACGGATGAAATGCATGAGTGAAAACATGATTGATGTTGGTGAATAGAAAACATTAATTTACGATCCTGTTATATATATGTTAAGGTAGATCCCTAGGTCGTCAAATACATTTATTTTATTATATAAACCATAAAATTTTTCAGAAAATTTTAAAAATTATTTGTATATGATTGTCATCAATGTATGCTTCACATGGAGTTTATTAACCCACACTCTTCTATTCCCAAACAAAAAAATTTAAATTAACAAACTTAAAAATAAATGAACCGATCTTAAAAATTATCAATAAAGACACTGAAAAGTGAAAAATAATTTAATTGGGTTACAATGAAGTAACAATAACTCTATTGAAAAGTATTTATATAACTATTCTGAACTCACAATTCCTATGAGGATATATTTATTCATGTTTTATTTTAAAATAACAAATTACTATATTTACTACAAAACTATTTGAAGTCGGTGCCGTTCATTTCTTAGATATACTAAAATGTGGGCAGTTTGTTTTAATTTCCGAATACTCATAAGTATACTATTAGTCTATTACTATTGCATTAATTACAACTTAAGAAAATGTTGGTAGTATAATGATGTTTTGGGAAAATCAAAAAACTTATTTTACGATATCTCACTGCAGTTATACTTTGAGTGCGTTTGTGAGGAAGGTAATGCAAACGTGAATTAAGCAGAGTAGATGTAATGGTTCGTAATTTAATAACTGTATCATTTTGTAAAAAAATTTTATAATATTTTTTATTATAGGCTTATTTAAATATGCACACAATTGTTAGTTAAATTTAAAATATAGAATTTAATATTATGATGATA
>JAGFPH010000887.1:218047-240978 GCA_018207615.1 Philaenus spumarius | reverse complement strand
CATTAACTTTGGAGATAGCATGGGTGTCCTCTAATACAAATTAAAGTGGACCATACAAGTACAATAATTGTTTATGTAATACGTATACATTATTTAAAGCTGACTTAGTATAACATATCTATGTATTGATGTTTCTGTTTGTTTAAATAGCACTTAACTTTCTCTAAAGAAATGTATCAATCATGTGTTATGCTATCGCGTTGGTTCTATACTGCTAATGTCTAAAGCCTCGGCTACGATACGAGCGGTGAGCGGCGGGCGGTGGGCGGCGAGCGTTACTAGCAAAATTCCTGAGCGGCGGATGTGGCTAAGATACAAGCGGCAATATTCCCACTGTCAACGAGATGACGTCACACGAGGAGCTAGTGCTGACGGAAATACTTAGTGAGTGACCTGTATTTATAGGAAAATCACAATATAGGATTACTATATCTTTAACCGTAGACCGTAGTGATATTTACTTTTGTCCAGAAATTCAGGTGTAACCCGGGTAGAGAGTATTTTAAAAATATATACTTCCTGTGAAAATAACAATGTTAAACAGTCCCACAGTAGAAAGCATAAATCCTTTTCATAAACCTCATGGTTTAAAAAATAAATAAACTCTTGACAAGAATGATAAATTCCAAAATTATAACCGCACAATTTAGAATCTTTTTTGTTTACAGTCGGATTTTCGTGAAATTTGGATTTTAACATAAATTCAGGTGTAACCCTGGTAGAGAGTATTTTAAAAATATATACTTCCTGTGAAAATAACAAAGTTAAACAGTCCCACAATAGAAAGTTTAAATCCTTTATGAGGTTTAAAAAACAAATAAACTCTTGAACAGAATGATAAATTCCAAAATTATAAGGAGTGATTTTAAAATATTTGTTTCCTGTGAAAATAACAATCGTAAGTAGTCCCACAACAGAAAGTTTTAATCCATTGGTGTTGTTTATTCCATAATTCATGGTGTTTAAAGAATAAATAAATCCTTGAACCGAATACAAAATTCCGAAAGTATACTCGCAAAAATTAGCATATTTTTTGTTTACCGTCGGATTTTCTTGAAATTTTGTATATAAGTGGTCGTTAGTATACCATGAACACGTATCAAAAATACTTAATTTTGCCTTTTTAACAAATGTCATATGTTTGTTAAAAGTAAAGAAACCCATGAGCGTCGGGCGGCAGTCGAAAAATTATCTAACTGATTTGATCATGAGCGGCGAGCGTTAGCCAACGCACATCCGCCGCTTGTATCGTAGCCAGCCAACCGTGTTTAACAAGGAAACTCCATCAGTTAGATCATTTTCGTGCGCCGCTTGCACCTGCTACTGCCGCCCGGCGCCCACCGCTCACCGCTCACCGCTCACCGCTCGTATAGTAGCCGAGGCTTAACGGTCTTGGGGAACTGTTAATAGTAATTACCAATATTCAGCAATATGTAACGTACCTGATTAAGATAAATTTCTTTCATGCCCACATATAAACCATAGTATTTGAGCTGAATATTAGTGAATTGAATTTAATAATTTGTGACTGCTTTATTTCTTACGCTCAGTATCTTATGAATACCATAACTTACTATACGTACATACGTTCTTATGAACTAACTCCTAAATTACACACTTAGTATATTTATACACAGTTACAATTTACTAACACAAAGTATGAATAATTTATAGGTAAATGTGAGCACTTGTTGTATTGTTAGGTATCAATAATTTGTATAACTTGAAAGCAACTGGTTATAGTTTAGATATAATTTGAAGGCAAATTTAATTACTAAAACGCTAAATAAATATCTACTTAACATTAAGTATTTAGGGCACAATAACTTCAAAAAAACTTTACAAAAGATATTTCTATTAGATGTTATGCATTTCAATAATTTGTTTTATAATATATGCTTTTTATATGACCAGGTTTAACCGAGTTAATATCAATTAGTGATTTACTTTCTTGATCTATACGCCGTCCCCTACATCTCATTAAATCAAACTGGCATTGAGTAACGTAAGAAGACATGAATATAACATCCGAACGTAACCTAGTCAACAGACAATCTTTGTACTTTTCAAAACGACGGTCGGTTTGCTTATTGAACCATTATTATATTCGTAATGTTAGACACTTCTCCGATCTTGATATCGTAGAACAGTTAAAATATACTAAACAATTTCACAAACATTTAAATAAATTATAATACATAATAAGTCGGAAAAACAAAATAAATGTAAAAATTATAATTCCTAGCAAAAAAGAATAAATTTTAAAAATGTTGTACTTAGGTGAATATTGTTTGGTATTCTTTGGCGAACTGTAACTAAAGTCATTGATAAATGTAAATAGTAAACAACCTATAAACAAGCAGAACAAGAAGCCACCCAGCTCATATGGTAAATTGAGAAACAAAATCAGCGTGATCGTCAAACCTGCTTGGCAAATGTAATTACAGTTCAATCATTCAAAATGCAGGCGCAAATGTTAGGCAAAGGAAGTACTTGTTGGTTAGCAATTGTTTATTTGTCTAATGTTAACATAGATTCTGTTCCTAACATAGGTTGATGTAATTTACAGTTGCGAGTTTAACAATTCCGACTGTTATTAACAATTGTTTAAACATCGTGCTATAACCTTCTTCTTTACTTTGATAACTAAAGACAGTTATACCAAGGACGATAGTTGGTTTGCGCCATCGGAGGACTTCGGGTTGTTGCCTTATTGGATGAACCAGCCGATTCTGAATATATGTTACAAATTGATGAGCAGATAATTGCCTTCGGGGAAAATGTCCATTTCAGATGTACATGTATCTAACCTGATAAATACGGCAATAAACCTGTAATGTTCAGTGACAACTCAACGAAATATTTGTTAGATTCTACTCCGTATTTAGGGAAGGTACAGTTCCTAGTCACACACCAGCTGCATTCTTCTTTGTGAAAAGGTTGACCAAACACATTACAAATTTAAATCGCAATATAACAATCGATAATTGGTTTAACAAATTTTCTTTAAATCAATCATTAATAAAAGAAGTTTGTCTAAATGTGATAGGGAGTATAAATAAAAACAAAAATATATTTCCGGAATACTTTACCAATGCAAAATTTCAATACATTAAGGTAACCTTCTGTTTTTTTACCAACAAGAGTTGTCATATAAGACAAAACCTAATAACGTGGTATTGCTAGTTTCATCTGCACATTTAGAGGGGGAAATGGACGGCAATAAATCTTTTCCTTTAATCATAAGCGACTACAATCGAACAAAAAAAGCAGTGGATACTACCAGATGTGTCACCATGTGAACTGTCAAATCAAAACAAAAGGTTGCCCCTTTGGTTTTTCTACAACATACTCTAAATTGCCTTTGTCAACTCTTACGTTCATAATTGCTTCACACAATAAGTTCAAAGAACGACAAGATATAAATGCATGTCTTCATTCACAATTATTGACAACTTTCAGATAACAGAGTGTCAATTTAAACCCTAAGTACGTAATTAAAAAAGCTCTTTGAGAAAGTTGGTATTATGGAAATCCAAGTCGTAACAAACTATCAACATCGGTCGATGTTGGGAGTGTAAATTATTCCAGAAAGTACTGTAGCATTTGTTCTTACAAAAAAAAAAGAACAACTTCCAAACTTTGTAAGAAGTGCAATTATCTTACATATGGAGAACACATGATAAAACTCTTTATAAAGGACGGATAACTCTGACAATATACATGGTGTCAATACAATATACACCAGTGACATCCAGTGACAATATACACTAAACCTTACATATGGAGAACACATGATAATACTCTTTATAAAGGACGGATAACTCTGACAATATATTTAATGATGGTTGTTCTCAAACAACTAGAATTTCGAACTTATATAATTTATATTTCTTTTACATAACACATATATGTATTTCTTTATTTTTTTATTCTTATATCTTTAGTATATAACCTTATACATTTATAATCTAATTGAAACTGTTACTTTTAGTGGACATGCTTTGCATGTCTGTTATGAACCTACTTCAATTTAATTGATGATTGTTTATTTAATATTAATTTTATTTCACTGTAGTAATTTAGTTTTTTAACCAGTTCTTACAAAATAAGTTATTATACATATTACTCACACATGCAATGATAATCATTCAGAATAATAAGGGTTAATGCATAAAAAGTTTGCTTTAAATAATACAATAAATATATTTTTTTATCTACGTTCTTTTATTTTCTTTTGATATAATTCACTTCTGTCAGACTTCTACAATTAAAACAATTAGTTAATTTATACTCTTATCTTTTATAGAGATGAGATAGTCATATGTTCCTTGCAACAAACAATATTAAAGTATTACTACAAGCTACACTATTAGTTAGCGTGAGATAAATAAATTCCTTCAGTTTGCAGGAGTTCAAGGAGAATATGTAATGGAGTGCCAGAGTAAGAACATGAATGTAAATGAGGAAGTAGCAATCCTCATGGCCACGGTATAAATCAAGCTAAATGTTAAATAGTACAGAAACTGTATGTGTTACCTCATATTATTCAAGAATAGGATTAGTAATTTTCATTACGATCATGTAATACAACTAACCTATTAAAATGGGCATCCTTTAATTCATAATAAATGGAAAAGTTAACTGAACAAAATAACATCTTCAGAAAAAGTATTTAGATACATTCGAAGACAGAATTCAGCAATTAAATTATTTAATGGTCCACTTAACGAGTCGCTTGGAAGACCACGGTCTGGTAAGACAGAAAAGACGTAGGAGAATTTCCAGTAATGTTCAAAAATTAAAAGTCAAAATATGCGTCTTGAGGCCATTTGCCTGATTAGACTGAGAGAAAAGTATAATAAAAATATAAGGTATCAATTTCAGAAAAAACTTCCAGGCAAGAAATTAATATTTTGTTTTCTTTAATTTATTCTTGTCTATTAGTACACACAAACTAATTTCTATTAAAAAATAAAAAAACTAACAGCATAAATAAATTAAAATTTGTTATAACCAAAATTCTTAATTGCTTTGTGAGTTAGAATTTTACCGCGGTCCTCCGTTTGGGGACCACTGTTCCAAGCTGTTACAAATAGCGTGTTAAGATACTGACTTATTTGTTTTGTCAGGTTTAGTTATCTAATACCTTACAACTAACAGTTTGTAGAAAATAAAGTTATTATGTAAAAAAAGTACATTTTAAGTTTAAAAAACTATTTTAATGCAAATTATTATTTTTTCAATCCATATGTTTCTGTTTATATATTTTAAATTAAAAAAGGAAAAAGAAGTAAGGGTGAGATGTTGGATATTTCAGCAGTCTTTCCGTTTCGCTATACTTTCGTTATCTCTCCAATACGTTCTATACAGATTTAGTTTAGGTAAAACATCTTGTTATAAACCCTTCTAACTAGTGCCGATGTGTTCGTTTTACTTATACTTATTGTAATACTTTGTACAGTAAGGTTAACCTTAACCTTCCATCGGGCCCATTGATTTTGAAAAGCAATCGGACGAATCTGGTGGTTGCATCCATGTTTCTTAATGAAGCAATAATTTTACTTTTATGTATGTTTTATTATTACAAACTATTAATATTTGATTTCAGGCTTTAAAATATATGCCTTAACTGCATGAATAAAATTTTTAACTTATTTAAAAATATTAAATAATTTTATAATACTAATTAATATGATAATAAATATTAATAATTATATTAAAGTAACAACATTTGCCAAACAAATATAAAGATACAATAAAAATGTAGAAAAAACTTAATAGAAACTGTTTCTACTATAGCAATACAAAAATGGTTAAAAATTATGTATATAAAAAAATACAAAAAGTAATGTTCGTTAAAAAACTGCTGCCTTTCTTCGCCTCTTGTGCAATGTGTAGTACGTATATTTTAGTATATATATATATATATATATATATATATACACCTCTAAAATATGTATAATATGAATAGGTAACCAAAATGTCATAAATATCTACATACACCAGTATAAAACAATGAAATAGTCATAAACTAACAAAAATAACTGCACAGAAACACTGTTTTATATAACGCGATCGGTCGCACAAGGAATTTACATCCATATACAATGGCTCTTCATCGTTTTCTCGGGACACTACCTCCAGTCCCGTCGAAAACTCACTCTAATACTGAAATAAAATTATAAAGCAGCCAAAATTGGATATTGGTCAATTCCTAAAGAGTCTTGTGAAATGGGGCAGAAAATGAGACATCCGAGAGCACTCTTCCACATTTTATTAGAAAAAAAGACATTGATATTTAGGTAACCTCTAGTATGGGCCCGATGAAAGGTTAAAAGAGAAAGTAACTGAAAAGTGGTATATTTAATAGGTTTAGGGAAAGCCCCAGACGTGTGGACAGGGTGGTATATTCCTGATAAGAATATCCCAGTTTTCATATCGGCATATAAAGACAAAGTAGCTTTTCACATCTGTGGTTATATGGAAGAAGGGTGGAATTAAAGCAAAAACTGTGGTTGGTTCAAACACTTATTAAGGTATAATAAAGTGCAATACCTTTTATTTTCCGTTTGTTTAAAACTTGTTTACAGTTTTTGACGCGTTTCGAGATTTTATCTCATCATCAGAAAGTCCCTCTATACATGGAGGTCGTCAAAACGTTAAATACATGTACACAAACACATAACACACAACACATTTAAAAAACACAGTAAGTAGATGCGCATCTTACGACTCCCGGATATCGACTGGTTGTGCGTTATCAAACAGAACGCAAAATAAAACTACAACACTCCGCGGGAATTCTGAATTGTTATCGCTGCGTCATATAGGGTGTTCGAATCAAAGTTCAGTTGGTCGTTTATAAATGGTGTTCATTATTTGAGTTTAATATTTTAAAAACCTTGTAGATTTCAAATTCTTCTACGGCGCTGATAATTTTATTATAAACTTATTAAGGATATTTAACAGGTATTGAATTGAACATATTTAAATATATAGTGTGGACAAAAACCAAACCTATTTTCCAATTTCGTAAATAATACAAAAAATTATGTTAGGAAGATAAATTAGAGTTACCGAAAGGGGTTATGGCACTAGTCCAGTATGTTATAGCTGGAATATCCAATCCACGTTGCGTAGGTACAAACCTACTCAACTGTTGTGAGCTGCTCACCTCATTAGTATAACTGGTATACATTGAAGACGGTAAGAAGAAATATAAATTATTAAAAACGTTGCATTTATGACTATAGAAACACACATTTTAAAAAAAAAGAAGATATTTATATTCAGATACCATGTGTTTATGGAATATTATTAACTATACTTTCAATTGACACATAAATGTATACAAATTTAACATTAAAATATGCACAGTTATGTTAAGTCATTTGCATTTTAAACAGTGCAGTTATGACTATAGAAACACAAGTTTACTAACAAAAAGAAGATATTTATATTCAGATACCATGTGTTTATGGAATATTATTAACTATACTTTCAATTGACACATAAATGTATACAAATTTAACATTACAATATGCACAATTATGTTAAGTCATTTACATTTTAAATTATTACTTTGGCCATTCATCATAGAAAACTGAATGTACATATATGTTTATTATTTAAAACACAGCCTTTAAACATATTTCACATAAGAGGTTGCATTTGTCTCACAGTTTACATGAATATTCCATTCTAAAATAAAATATTTATATTTATTTAGTTATAAGAAATTCGTCGATAGTTACTAATCAAATATGACCATAGTTCCCAAGGTTAGTACGGTAATATATTTTACTTTCAAACACATTGGCTGTGTACTTGGATTATGCACATCATCAGGCAAGGCATATATGGTTTACTATTAAATTATTAAATTTATAAGACTAAAAATGTACATAAGTGAGACCGGTAAATAATACTTTTCAGAAAATTTATGTAATTTTAAAAAAAGTATCATAATAGAAGCAAATAAAACTTATTGAAATAAAAAACACGTCCTTTAAGCTAAGAAAATAAAAACTCATTGAACCATTAAATTTGGTCCAATTATGATTTCTATACGTGAATGTGTTCATTACCGTATTACGTGTAAACAGTGTTTTAAATAAATTACACTCTCAAACTTTCACTCGAAAATGACTAGCCAAAATAGCCTTCTTGATAATCATTTTCCAAGAAAAACTATTGGGTGGTAAGTTGTTGTACATAAATTTACATAAAATAGGTTAGCAGTATTTTTGTCTTGAATGACACATCGAGATAATTTAGTAATACATGTAACACATTTAGGAATAATAGCAACAAAATAATACTATCACTGTCATTCGTTTTTTATTACGTGACTTTGTCTCGCAACCAAAGACCTGCAGCGCCGACTTTATTATAAACGTTCAAGATTTATTACAATTCGAGATACAAGGTTAAGCTGGCGTGTGCTTTTGTAACCAAAGTTGCAAAAATACACCATTGGGTTGGCTGAGATTTTAAAAGCTTTATGTCTGTTTCAAACAGTTGGAACTTCGTAGGTTCGAATCTGGATACTAGCTTTCCATTATCTGCACTATACGGTACTCCCAGTCATCATTGGTCTAATATGTTAAGCAACAAATACAAAACGAAACAATACATTCTTGCGATTTATAAAACTGATATCATTAACTATTCGGGGAGGTTTAGAGTAAAAGGTTTACTATTGATTTTATTCTTGTAATAGTTCAGACACAACATTTTTTAAAGTCATGTATATCCATGTAGATACTGACTGACTTTTAATAATTGAATGGCTCCGCCGTACAACGTTGTAACTGACAAAAGTGAAATGTTGCAGGTATATATTATATTCAGGTACAATATGTATATGCTATAATTATTTACAAAGCTATTCCTGTTAACTGTATAATAGTTATTAAAAAAAAATTACCTCTTTAATATGTTGTACCCCTGCTTTATTAGTGATTTAAGTTAAAATTAGCGAACAAAGTTGTAAGTGATGTAAGTTAAAACATAGTTCTTCTTATAAGCCAGTTTTATCTACACAGGCTTAAACAACACAGTTGTGATAAAAATAGTTTATTGTTACAAAATATGATAAATAATATTTTTATTTAAAATGGTATGATGTTTTACTATCTAGGGTATATTATAGTAAGCTAAAATGTAGTCAAATTATTGAAAAAACTAACGCTTTAGCTGCGTTCTTGTATTTCTACTGAAGTTTGGTGCATAAAATGGTGCATTTGGTGCTCCCCAGGTTTTTCACTATCCAAGAAGTAATTTTCCTTAGTAAACTTTTTATTATAATGCTTAATAGGCGTATGTACAACTTTGTTCTACTTATGTTTTCTCCTTTATTTACACGTTTTTTATAACCTTGTGAAAAAATTATGCCTCCGGATGTCGACATCGTGCTAGATATAACGTTGTACTGCTCGGAGGCCAGATTTCAGCTATTTAGAACAGCTGTTCAGGGCTGCCAACAATATTGTTATCAGAAATTAAATTTGCCACCTGAAAGAAAAGTGCTAATTACAACGTTCTTCTTCGACAAACTCAATTTAGAAAAAAAAATTCAGTCAACGTTGTACGGTGGAGAAATTAAATTAGAGTTTTAATTTGCCTCTATTAACACTTTTTGTGTTTCATTATTACATCCTGTAGATTTCCTCTTTATTGTATTATATTTCATTTTCACTCTACTACATGCTGTTTACTCAAAATGTATGTTTCTATAGTTATTTTGAATTTTAATGTAGATGTTTATGTTTAATTCACTAAAATATTAATTATATTTTAAATCACAAGTTATGTTTTTTGCCATTCCGACTATTGTTATAAATTAATATAATAATAACTTACCGTCATCAATAGTCATACGTCGTTATTTACACGACGGTCGTTTCGGCTATTCAGTCATTTTCAAGTTCTCGGGAGGAGTATCTCCGTTGTCAATGAATATAAACACTTAAACACATAGTTTCACAAACAATTACAATAAACACACACATCAAGTCACATATTAAAAAAAGGATCGCGTGTCCGGTAGGCCTACTATCTCGCACTGTATTAATCTGTTCTAGTGATATGTAATCTTGTTATCGGTTAAGGAATTGGAGGGGGGACCTAGTTGGAGTCTTCTTTGTCTGTTTCAGATATTACTGTGTGGAACAATACCTTAGAATCAAAACCTAATTTCTCATTGAGTATCAGGTTAGGTTTTTTAAACATTTTGTAAATTTCGTACTGTTAAAACGCATTCAGTAATTTTCCTTTTTCACACCGATGTAGTATTTTTAAGTCTTCGCTGATTGTAGAATAGTTGTGGTTGTTATTTATGAGGTGCTCTGTGTATTTTTATTCTTCCTTTTGTGGGCATTGTATTAGTCTGGCTGTCAGAATATGTTCTTTATACCTCTTTTTGAAAGATCGGCCAGTCTGTCCTATATATTTCATTTGGCAATCAGCACAAGACAACTCATATACTCCGGTGGAACTGAATTTGTCTGTGTTTTTTACCTGCGTGTCTATAACCCTTTGTAGGCTATGTCCTGTCTTTGACGCGGTGGTGTAACCCTGTTTTCTAAATACGTTGCTGGCAATGTAGTGTAAATCTCTATTGTATTTTAATACGACGTATTTGTTATCCGATTTTGGTTTAGATTTGTTGAAATTTTTTTCCTGATTTCTGTAAATTCTGTCGATAATGGTGGGTGAGTATCCGTTGCTTATAGCAATATGCTTTACTGTATTCATTTCTTCATCAAAATCTGTCCTATCCATTGGTATGTTCCGAAGTCTATGTATAAAACTATTGTACGCTGCCATTTTGTGTGAAAATGGACGGTTAGATGAAGCGTGAATTGTATGGTTGGTGTTGGTTGGTTTGCGGAATACTTTGAATTTATGGCTGCCATTGGATAAGGTTATAGTCAGGTCAAGGAAATTGATGCTATTGCTCTGATGTGTTTCAGTAGTGAATTTCAAATTGGGGTGTATACAATTCAAATAAATTCCTAATTTTTGAATTTGTCTACATGTGCCACGGTATAAAACAATTATGTCATCTACATATCTGTGGTAGTATATGATGTTGACGTAAAGTTTGTTTGTGTCATTTACGATGTACTTGTTTTCAATATGATTTAAAAATATCTCCGCCATGATGATTGATAGTGGGCAACCCATTACCAATCCTTTGTTCTGGCTGTAGTACTTATCATTGAACTGGAAGTAATTCTGGGCAAGACAAATGCTAAGCAATTCTATTAGCTCATCGATTGCTTCATCTGTTAATGTTTTTTTGGTCTTTAATATGTTATGCAATATGCACACGGTTTAATTAACTGGTATGTTGGTGTATAAATTTGTGATGTCAAAAGATACCAAAGATGCGCCATTTTTTGACGTTTATGTCTTGAATGTTAGCTATTAAATCGTATGTGTTTTTCAAACTGTGTTGATTATAAATTTCTGCATGTGATCGGATTATTCTATCTATTGTTTTGGTCATTCTGTACGAAGGTGCACTTTTGATATTGACCAAAGTTCTTATGGGATGATCCGGATTGTGTGTTTTAGGCAGCGCTCTCAAATACGGTGCGTGAGGCTTTATCATCTTGTTAAATTTTTCTCGTCGTCTGGAATATTTTTAACAAGAAAAAATGGAAAGTTCATAACAAAAAAAATTTATTAAACAAATTTAAATGATTAGTAACTGGTTTCTACTTAAAAAAAAAAAAATAAAATCATTTTGATGTCAGATCTTTTTTTTAATTATATTATTATAATAGCTTATGCAGATGTTTCCCAACATGGGTGGGTGTGTACAAACCATAATTCACGACTTCTCTAAGTTTGTGTTAAATATAATTATAAAGTGAAAACTCTAAATTTATATTATAAAATAAATTTATGAACAGGAATTTTTTCGAAACATTAAATTTATTGTGTTGATAGTAGTAAATCTCCGAATGAAGAGTTGAAACATCTTTAAAGAATTAGGTATTACATTCTGAAATCAACGGTAGATAAAATATTCTTAACATGTTGTGACGAGTGAAAATATACCTAACTTGCTATTGAAATATAGGAAATGTAGGATGTTATAATTGAAAAGAGTATTGAATGGAACAAACTTAGAGTAGAATGAATAATTTTAAATTTATAATATTTATGTAAGTTACGTTTCGTTTCCGAACGTTTAGGTTTTTAAAAAACAATTAATATTCGTTTAACTATTAATAAAAACCTTTTATTTTATTATAAACCATTTAATATACAGTTAAACTATTTATAACAAAATTTACGTACAATCTAATATACATTTAGGTGTGTACGGAGTGAGCTTCTAACTACGACTGACTTACAAAGGTTCAGCTCCTCTCCAAGTTACTTATGCTTACTTTGCTAAACTTATGCTAACATCATTAATATTTATTACAAGCTATACAATATTCCTTAACGTAACTCCTCCATCCCTAAAGAGAACTTCGGGGGTAGGTTGAGACATCTGGGTAGGGTGATGTATCAACTCCCTTGAAGTCGATATCATACCTTTATAATAGCTATATGCCATGTATATTATCACTAGTACCATGATACTATACAAGACCATAGTCCATATGTTTAAATCAGATGTTAGCTCAATAGCCTTGTTTATCCTTGAAATTTTGTGTAATTCAATTTCGTCTAAGTCCAGTCTCTGCAGTTTGATAGAGAAATCTGGCTATTGGTCTGCCTGTAACTTAAAGTCTGTAGCATCCAGAATTTTTGGATGCCCTGTATTAATATTTGTTGAATGTATAAGTACATGATTATTATATTCAATAAATTCATCATTGTTATTTATATGTAATAGATAAATACCATACATAGACATTTCAGTAGTGTCTTTTACATTAATTAATTTAATTGTTTCCTTTTTAGGAAATATTAATAAATATTGTTCAATTTCAGGAATCCAGTTAACAATGTTTTCTTCTATTTCTAAATTTACATAGTTACATTTATTTGGGGTACCAAAGTTTATAATTGAATGTTCACATGTAAGGTCCTGATGAGTAATTTGGGTGAATGAGCATATTTGGGCATTGTGAATTCTGTCATTACACTTATGATCTAATCCTAACATTATTGTTTCACCTGACATTGTCTTATGAACTAATACATGTTTTACGACAGGAATTATTGTCATATAATTCGATTCATACCAAGTAGGTACAGAGTTTAGTTTATACAAAGTGTATTCTATTGGTTCAACAATTAGTAGATTAATAAAGTATATTATTTCCTTAGAACTAATTTTACAATTTATCTCCAATAAATTTTCAATTTCCCAAATATTCTCTATTTTAAGATCTATTGGTAATCTTCCTTTATAATAAGATTTTATCTTATTTATTTCCTCAAACAATTCGTGTGCAGATATTACACTTGGGTGCAAAGTGCCTAATTTACAAAAGGTTAATGAATTTCCAATATCTTGTGCTAATTGTAGCATAACATTATACACAATATTTAATTGATTTAGAATATTTCTAAATTGTTCAATTTTTATTTCATCACTGACTTTTTCATGTACAATCAACAATCTGTCATGTAATTCATCAAAATTATTTTCAATGGTTTTCATTGTTTTATTAAATTCTTCTATAATTTTTACATTAATAGAATACTGAGAGTCAAATTGATTTATCATATTATTTTGATTATTCTTTAAGTCTTCTATCATTTTTTCATATTTTTCTCCATCATAAGAGTCTAAGTTTATTGTAATAAATTTTACAACTGATCCTAAACCATTAATAAGACCTCTTTTTGTTCTTGGTTTTTTAAGCATAATAATTTCTAATTTTTCTTTTACATCATTTGTGTGATTAATGTACTTAAAATAATTCATCATATCTCTAATCTTATCACTATTTTCTGTTGTAAACTCTACTTTTGTATATATACTTGCATTACAATGCTGGCAATTTAAATAAAAAAACATTAACACTTCATTATAATAATTATCAATCTTATCTAACTGAATAATAAAGTTTTCTAAATTATAGTTATGGACAAAGGTATGGTAGGATGTTTTAAGTCTTGCTGGACCAAGTTCAATCGGGATTACTCCTATGTTATTAGTGATATTCCTAATTTCAACTCCATTTATTGTAGTTACTCTGAGCAATGCAATGTACCTGGAACAGGAGAGGTTTTTGAATTATTAAAGGGTTTTCCTTTCTTCCTAGGTCTCTTGATGTTTGACAGGTGTATTTTCTTTTTTGTATTAAAATGCCTAGCCTTAATTTTCGCAGTATTCCTTTCTGGGTTAACTGAAATAACTTCTTCTTTGTTGTATTTATTTTTTGTTTTACTCTGTTTTTGTAAGTTTTTTACGTAAACTTCTTGAGGAATTTCTGGAAGTGGTTCTTTATTTACATTTCTTTTATTTTGAATATTTTATTTGATTTTATGACTTACTTCCCTTATATGTTCATACAACTTTTTAGTTTTTTCTTTGTGTGAATTTATAAAATCATTAATAATCTTGTTTTCCAAATTTATGTCAAAAATCGAGTTTACCTTTATATGTCCAAATAATATTTCTACAGGTGTTAATTTTGTAACAGAATGAATTGTATTGTTATATGCTATGACGGCATACTTCATTTTCTTTGTAATAGTATCATTTTTAAATTCTGGTTGATTATTTAAAAGTCTAATGTGTTCAACTAGAGTAGAATGAACCCGTTCACATAGTCCATTAGAGGCTGGGTGTTGCGTGCTTATGAAGTGAATCTTTATCTTGTGTGAATCCATTAGCTCTTTAATAACTTTATTATTAAACTCAGTTCCGTTATCAGAGGTGATAACTTCTGGAATGTCGTAGCTAGTGAAATAGTCAATTAGCTTGTCACATATCTCTGTCGCATGCTGACTTACAAGTCGATACATTTGCAAGTGTCTTGAAAATGAGTCTATCACTGTCATGAACTTTGCCTTATCAAATGTCACAGTGTCAATTGATAATGATTCCATTGGTCTTGATGGAGTAGGTGTAAGAGTTAATTCTGTTTTCAATGGGACTCTTTCATACTTAGATTGTAAACAAACGTCACAGTTGTCTATAACTTCCTGTACGCTATCTTTAATGTTAGGCCAATAATATTTACGTTTTATTTGACTACAAGTTTCTGTAATACCTCTATGATTAGTTTTACTAACATGATAATTGTTTATGATTTCTTGTCTTTCGTCAGGGTCAATTACATCTAATAATTTCACATTATTTTTTAATAAATTCAATTGAGAATTCCTAAAGTTTCTTGATACACATGCAGCGAATTTTTCATAAAAATCATTTTCAAAGTATAAATTATATTTTACATTAGGTACTAAGTATTCCTTAACAAAGTTAATTACATCTTGTTCCATGTTATTTTCCGAAATTTCAACTAATAGTTTCATTTTTAATGTTCCAAAGAATTTTTGAATTATTACTTTTTTCGGTTGAAATTTAACTAATGAAAGTATGATTTGATTTTTTCCATAGTTTACTGGTTCTTCTGATATAGGAATTTCCACTTGCGTGTTTCCTTCGTAATTAGAGTGAATGGTCTGGTCCGTGTCTTCTTCTTCGTCCAGATTTACTACCATTGATGCTAAATCATCGAATTCCGGGAAATATGATTCAATTAATTCATTACTCGGTCTTTCTAAAGCTGGGTCAATTTCTTTACCATTATTTGCTAATTTCTTTTGAGTTACATTTAATTGAATTCTGGAAAGTGCGTCTGCATTTTTGTTTGTCTTTCCTTTTTTATATTTAATTTCATAATCGAATTCTTCTAATTTTAGTCTCCATCTTAATAATTTAGAATTTGGTTCTTTTACGGAAAATAGCCATTGTAGCGGTTTGTGATCGGTGTATATTTTAAACTTCCTTCCAAACAAATAGGGTCTAAAATATTTGGTTGCCCATACAATTGCTAGTAATTCTTTTTTAATTGTGGAATAATTAATTTCACTACCGTTTAGAGTTCTGCTGGCGTAAGCAATTGGTAAATCAGCTCCTTTCTTTTCTTGGCTTAATATGGCTGCGATTGCAACGTTACTTGCGTCTGTTGTCAATATAAATTCTTTTTCAAAATCGGGGTATTGTAATATCGGCTCATTACATAGCACATTTTTACATTGTTCGAAACAATCAATATACTCTTGCTTAGTTATATCTATTTTTGCATCTTTCTTTAAACATTTAGTAAAAGGTTTTGTTATATTAGCGAAATCTTTTATAAATTTTCTATAATATCCTACAAGTCCTAGAAATCCTTTTATTTGTTTAGTTGTTTTTGGTATAGGGTAATTTTTTATAACTTTTATTTTGTCTGGGTTTGGTTTAACTCCTTCTGGTGTAACGATATGTCCTAGGTATGCTACTTCTTTTCGTAAAAACTCGGTTTTATCCAATTGTACTTTAAAGTTTGCTTCTCTTAATCTATCAAAAACTTGTTTTAATCGATTTATGTGTTCTTGTAAGCTTGTTGAATATATAATTAAATCATCTAAATAGACTTGGCAAATTTCATCTTGTATTCCTCGCAAAATATTATTCATTATTCTTTGAAATAAGGGTGGACTATTTTTTAACCCGAATGGAATTCGTAAAAACTCAAAATGTCCATGTTCTGTGGAAAAAGCTGTTTTCTCAATACTACCTGTATCCATTTCTACTTGGTGAAAACCTGATGCTAAATCTAGTGTTGTGAAATATTGTGATCTTCCTAATTTATCCAAAATATCTGTAATATTTGGTAAAGGAAATCTATCGTCTATTGTTTTTGAGTTTAATCCTCTAAAGTCAATAACTAAACGAAGTTTCTGTTTTCCTGAAGCGTCAGCTTTCTTAGGTACTATCCAAATTGGGCTGTTCTAAGGGGATTTTGAAGGTTGAATTATTTTTTGTTTTAACATATCTTCAATTTGATTATTTACTTCCTTTTTATAAATTTCTGGATATCTATAATTTTTTGTATAAACTGGAATTTCGTCCGTTGTTCTAATTACGTGTTTTATTTGATTTGTAAAAGTTAAATCATTTCCTTCGATATGAAAGATATCTGAATACTCTTTTATTAATTTTAATATTTCGTGTTTTTCTTCCGAATTCATATGTTCTGTCCTAATTTTACTCATATCCAATGTATTCTTCTTATAATTTATTGAATTAAAATTTGCATTAATTTCCTTGTTACAATTATTATTAGTGTATGTGTCGAAAATTTTAAAGTCATTTAAAGATTCAATTTCTAATGGTTTTGGTGTAATTTTCATGTCTTCCATTGAATTGTTAATTATGGGACACAAAGCTTCACCGTTTTCAATATCTACTATACACTGAGGTATTTCCAATCCTTTAGAATATGTGTATGGAATTATTCCCTGTCCATTTTGAATATTTTTTATTTTAATTTTAACTACTTGTTTACTTCTTGCTTGTATTACGTAACTGTTTACGTTTTTGTCAACATTAGGTTTAATATTAGACTTAGGCTTAAGTTTTTGTTTACATTCTGTTTCTTCTGTGTTGAAGTAAAGTATACGTATTTCTTTATCTGGTGTTTTTAATCTATTGTTTATAAAGTCCAAACTTAATTTTAAATCTTTCATGTTGTCTAATCCTAATAATAAGTCAAAATCTTTATGGAAGTTAAATAGATAGAATTTCGTTTCTTTCTTTCCTAGTAAAGGTAATTTACAGCTATATTTTTCTCTTGAGACACCATGTGCCGTTGATACTTCAAATGGTTCTTGTTTCAATGTGTTTTTATACATTTCAAAAGCTAAGTTTTTCTTTATAAATGATTTTGTACTTCCTGTATCAATTAATATTTTAAAATTAGTTTTGGGGTCAAAAATATATGGTAATTCATTATTTTCATTATGAATGTTCATTATTTTGAATTTATTCCGAGGCTGGTAGCTCCTAAAAAATAATCTTCTTCCTCAATTACATTGTCTCCGTCATCTAAACTTAATGTGTTAAATTGTTCCTGTAAAGGTTCGTTAGTTTCAAGATCTTCTACGAAATTTTCGTCACTTTGGTCAAAATTTTGAAAACAATCTTCTGACGTGTTTTCTGTCGATTTCCCTGTTAATTGGTACATTCTAGTGTTCCTAACAGTATTATCCGTCTGTCTTGTTGAAATACTCATTGGTGTAGCCTTGTATTGTCTTTGATTTTGTTGGTAATTCGTATTAGGTTTTTGCTGTTGATTCGCGTAAAACTGTGGTTTTGGTTGAAGTTGTTGGTAAGGTTTATTTAAATATGGATTTTTGGTGTTTTGGTAAGGTGGTTGTTTAGGTTGGTAAGTCTTTTGTTGGATAGGTTTTTGTATTTGATTAGGTTTGCTTAACATAGGTCTGTTATTTTGATATAACTTATTGTTTTTAAACTGAAAATCATTTGTCAACATATTTAATGCTTCCTCTAAGTTAGTTGGATTTTTAGTACGCATAAGAGATCCTAACGGTTCTTGTAAACCTCTTAGTAAAACTCTTAGTGCTAAATTCTGTACATATGTGCATAAAACATCTACAGCTGAAGGCTCCTTATTCATAAAAAATGCAATTTGTAAATTTAATAGTTTTTGAATACGTTCATAGAATTTGAATGGGGATTCGTTATAGTCTTGTTTTAATTCTGACATTTCCAAGTTTAATGTAAAGCAATCTCTTTTATCAAGGTAACTTGTCCATAATGTTTTCCTAACATCTACCCATGAATAAGTATTTGAACTTACAACTACATCTAAAGCTTGTCCTTTTAGCTTTGCTAATATTGAAGAAAACAAATATTCATTCTGAAAATCTTCTGGATTTTCGGATACATAAAACTTTGCAACTACTTTATCGCATATAGAAACAAATCGACTAAGCATAGCAGCATCTCCGCTATACTCGGGGATCATATCTAAATATTCTTTCTTAAATGTTGGGGTTGCCATTGTTGTTCTTATTAAATAGTATTTGAATAATTAATTAAAAGATTATTTGTTTTTGATTAATTAAATATTAATGTCTAATATTTATAGTTATTTAATAATTGATTTTACTTACAGAATCCACAAATATATGCTCATTCTTTGGGAAAACTGTTATCACTTTCACTTTTCACTTTTTCGTGGAGTGTTGTGTTGCTTTTTCTTCTTCCGTTGTTTGGTGGCGAGATGCCCTCCGTTGGTGTGATGGCGAGATGCCCTCTTCTTGAACTTGCTGGTACGATATCCGCTCGAACTAGAAGTTCCGTTGTGTGTTTGCAGTATCTCGAATACTCATGTGCACTGAAATTCAAGACGTCCGCTTCTTCGGTTAACAGTTGAAACTGAGAAATTAGAGTTGTTTTCTAATTCCCGAATTGTTGTGGTCCTACCGACTGCGCCAGTTACGTTTCGTTTCCGAACGTTTAGGTTTTTAAAAAACAATTAATATTCGTTTAACTATTAATAAAAACCTTTTATTTTATTATAAACCATTTAATATACAGTTAAACTATTTATAACAAAATTTACGTACAATCTAATATACATTTAGGTGTGTACGGAGTGAGCTTCTAACTACGACTGACTTACAAAGGTTCAGCTCCTCTCCAAGTTACTTATGCTTACTTTGCTAAACTTATGCTAACATCATTAATATTTATTACAAGCTATACAATATTCCTTAACGTAACTTGTATAAACTTGGAATGAGTAGTCAATTTAAATAGGATGGAACTATAAAATACTTAAATGGTTATTGACCTAAATTACAGTAGTTTTGGCCTAACCTATACATATTATATTACTAATAAAACAAAAATTGAATTAATATTGAGATAAATGTATTTAATGTGATACAAATATAAAAAATAACTTATGCAATAACAATGATACTTACTGGGGAATTTAAAAAAATGTTTGTAGTAAATCTATAATCAAATATAGGTTATGAAAAAATTAAATAGCTCAATTGAATTGTAAAAGTATAATCGAACACTATGTTAAATTAGCGGACAATTTTCGCATCAGCGGGATGCAAAAGGAAAACTAAATTAGGAAACACAAAAAAAATAATATAAATGATTGAAGATTAGTTAATTAAACTTAAATTTAATAAATATTGCTAGAATAATCTGGCTAATAATTTAATTAGGAATATTCCAAAAGTAAAACAGATATTAAGGTGAATTTTCAACTAAATACGGTAGTGCTAAAAGGTTTAGGCCTACATATTAGATACAAATGAAGACTGAATAATTAATGAATATTAAAGTTTAATTTATTGTTCATAATGAAAAAAAATGAAGTTTTTATTTAATTGCTATAAATAGTTTTATATCTTAATGAGATTATAGCTATTAAAAAATTCTGTCTGCATCCATGTTGACATAAATTATGCTAACTTTTATTCTAGTTGTAATCGTATCTTTGTGCATGAATACTGAAGACCTTGCATTTTAGCAAGGTCTTTGAGGAATTAATTAATTTTGTTTCTTGAAATTTCTAGTGTCTTATTTCCAACAGTTAATACAATTGTAGTAATTTTAATTAAAAGCGTGAAGTGTCAAGTACATTAATAACTTACTATATAGCCTACAAACTTTCCAAGTTAATGCATTTTGCCTTTGTTCATTTAAACTTAATACTGACGAAATACTTAATGCTTAAGATTTAATGATTAAGTAATGCCATTTATACTGAGTGGTGAGTAATAGGTTTTAATATTTTGGGAGGAAGGGGAAATCATAAAAATATTATTAACTTGTTTTTTAATAATTATTTAGTTTTACTTAACATAGATTTTGAAATATACTTTATCCAGAATACCCATTCCATATTTTGTTTACAATTTCTTCCAAATAGTATTTAAAATCTTTAATTGTGTTAACCTATTTCTATAAAATGAAGTTTAATTCACGTAGCTTATTTCTTCTTTAATGAAATAGTGAACTTGATTAATTTAATACAATTTATTTTTGTAAAATGCTGCAATAGTCGAGTAAAATTATAGTCATTTTAGGCTTTATACGGTTTGAATTCCCAAAGCTTTAAAACTTTTGTAGAATTTTTTGGGAAGGTCTAATAATGAACTTAAAAAAATTATTATCGCTATTTGGTAAGCGGGGGGAGTTGGGGAAAAATGTGTAAATTTTTGTTTTTTTAAATATCTCGAAAAATATGCGTTCTATAAAGAAGTACCCGCTATCAAAAATAAAGCAAACTAAATCATCTACAAAATCCACTGTTATTTTTTTCAGTAGAGCCAGTAGACAACTAACTGTAAGTGGATTGGTTATATTAGTTTATATACATTAGGTAAACACTAATTGTAATAAGTAGTTGTACATAGTGTTTATATTAATTAATTGACATTATATATACGCTTATAATAAGTAGAGACAGTAGTTAACGAGATAAATGGATGAAAAATATCAAGATTAAAATATGACTAAAACTAGTAGGTACCAGCTTTAAGCAAAAGCAAGACGAGATTGTATTTACAAAAGTAAAAAGGATCATTATGAATACAAATCGGATAAATTAGTCAATCACTTCGGTCAAATATTTTAATGATAGGGGTTGGGGTGGGTATGGAAACAAAAGAAGAGAGTTTCCATATACGTGACTGGTAGCTTTCGTGAAGCTTGCAAATCCAGGGATTCTCCAGACTAATACAAAATTTTAACTTGGCTTAAAGTTTACCTCCTTTTTCTTCTGGTCGCTGAGGTTATATAAATAACTTCTGGGGTTGTTGGTAATAAGAGTGTCCCCTGCTTTAAGGCTTATGAAATTGACAAGGAAGCTATGATTAATATTTTTGCGAAGCGCTTTGTAGTTGTAAAACTACCGCGTTAACACAAACCACATCCACTCAACACTATGAACAGTTCAATAAAATTATATAAAGAAACCATCAATATAAACCCTCTAGTTATTTTCCAACAGATTTCTCTCTGCTAACGTCGTGATGGTGATATGTTGATGATGGAGTACCTCCAATATGAATTGGCTCCTTATCCGCTTTTCCTTTTTAATGATATTGGGATGCTCAAAACAAAGACAAATTATCTGTACAAACTATTCAAACCATCCAGTGCTGACTAATTTGACCTTCAAAATCAACCGTTCGTTGTAGATGGTGGCTTTTAATTACACAAGGTTTTGTGGACCTAATAATAAATAAAAATAATTCAACGGCACACTCTATATGCAACCCCTACATTAACTGAGTTAAGAAAAAGTACTTCGGTGTGAGTTGTACAATTAATTGTATTTGATGGATGCATTGAGACATACAACGGTACAAAAGTTGCCAAACAAAATCGAAGGTAAAAAATTAAAATATTTGTCGATATACGTTTTGACGAAAATACTATCATCACTGTGCCACAAGATACATTTTTGTTCAATAAAACAACAATGGAAGGTTGATAAAGACACAGTCTTCTGACCTGGAATCCAACACCTTCAAAGCCCTGTTGATGCCGATACTCTGATTGTTAGAAGTGATATATAAAAATCTTAGCAATATGGAGGACGAAATTGTTGTTGGAAAGGTTGTAGATTTAGTGACCCTACTGATCATAATGTATTATTTTATAAGCCAGTTCGTGGGAAGACAGAAACACAAATATTTTCTTCAAAGAAACTGCAGCTGAATCTAAAAGATTCTAGTTGCTCAATAACTCACAGGTTCTAAAACAACTTCAGCATTGTTCAAGAAGAGGAAAGTTTTAGGATGCAAAATGTTAATACTACGGGAGCTATTGCGTTATATTTTAGAGGTGTTCAACAATCAGAATTCAACGCATCTGCAAGTAACTGAGTCAGCGCAGCGATTTTTCTTAAATATCTAAGAAGCTAAGTCTACATCTCTCAACTTGCATAGGTTTC
>JAGFPH010000887.1:173977-208047 GCA_018207615.1 Philaenus spumarius | reverse complement strand
TATATGACGGGACAGTAAGACAAGTCGAACAGTTGAAAAATTATTTAAACAGCATAAACCAAAACATTCAATTTACCCTTGAAATTGAAACAGAACAAAAGTTAAATTTTTTGGATATTACTGTATCTAAACACAAGGACACATTTAAATATAATATATATAGGAAACCGACCACCACGGACACCACAATCCATGCTGATTCACACCATCCTATCAACCAAAAAAATGGCAGCCTACAATAGCTTTGTACACCGATTACTTTCCGTACCACTTGAGGACGACGCTTTTCATGTTGAGTTAAATGTGATTAAACACATAGCAGTGGCCAATGGATACAAATGCAAAATGGTTGACAACTTAGTTAAAAAACACAAGAACAAAAATAACATTCAGAGGGAAAAAACAAAAACTAAGTATGTATCCTCATTATATGGTAACATTCTTCCCAATATTATAAGTAACACCCTTCGCAAAATCAACATTACTACAGCGTTCCGCACCAACAATAGTGTACGAAAAATACTCAGTCAAAAAATAAATAGACCCGTTGAAGAAAGAACTGGGGTATACAGAATCCAATGCAATTATTGTGACAAATTCTATATAGGTCAAACCGGCAGGCCATTTTCAACACGGTTTAAGGAACATTTGCCTAAGAAAAGTTTAGACGGAAACAAGTCAAATTACGCGATTCACCTCATAGACAATAACCACCAATACAGTGATTTCGCTACCAATTTTAAACCCATTCATATCTGCACAAAAGGCACTTATATGAACGCGCTGGAGGAATTTGAAATTTATAAAGCTAATAAATACAATAGCAATGCATTACTCAATGACCAATTGCATTTTAAATCAAACTTATTGTATGACTCGGCTATAAAGATCTCCAAGTCCTTGCGACGGAATACCTCGTCTTATCAGTTGTCGCTCGACCGCCCGCCGTAGTAGACGTCTACTGGACAATTTATATGTGTTATGTGTCGTGAGTTATATGTTGTTGTGTTTTTTTAATGTGAACTTTTAATTTATTTATTAAATAATCTGATGATGAAACATAGGTTTCGAAACGCGTCATTATAAAAAACGCAGACAAAGTCACAAGACGGAAACAATAAGGTAAAAATATTATCAATATTTTATTTAATAAACTATAAAGACTGTAATTAACTCGCTGTAATTCAGTCAAAGTAGATTCATCCAGTATTGTGTTTAGTAAGTAAAAGTCAGGATACTTGGATTACATTAATTAACCTTGCATTTTTTAATGTCCGTTTAAATTACTTCAAGGTGTATTTTGTACGTATTATGAGAGCCACGGTGGCCGTGATTGTTAAGGCGTCAATGCTTTATCAATCGTCATGGCAACCATCAATGGAAAAGTTCCGGGTTCAATTCCCATTGACCCCGAATAATTTTCTAAATGGTTTCTTAACAGACATCATTGGCTGTGGTTCGGATTCCACGTAAAACTGTAGGTCCCGTCTTCATTAGCCTTAAGTGCAAAACAGCAGGACGTTAAAAAAAAATAAAAAAAATTTTACTTATTATTATTAGATATGCTTATAAAATGTTTAACTATGATAAATTTTGCACATATGCCACTATCTTTATCATTGAAACACTATAAAAGCTTAGTAACAATTTATCAATTAGATTGATAATTTAAAGCAAGTTATTAAAAACCTAATAACTTGAACACTTTCATTGGGACTTTTGCTTTGAAATCACACTAAGGAATTTGTAAGAACAACTAAATATTTATTATTTTAGATTTTCTCTGTCCAAAAATAGTTGGTTTTCTTCATTTAGATATTGTAATAATATAGTAACTTCTACAACCGTATCAAATTATAACAATACATTTTAAGTTGTTTTAATTATAGTGGATATACTAGTATCCATTTAATATACTTTACTTATGATACACTCCTCAATATAACTAAACAACCGGTTAGAGATTAAACTATTTTAAGCTTTTAAATTTTATCAACTTAAAAGTGAGAGTAGACAAATGATTAAATTTCACTGTAGTAAATGTAATAAGGAAAGTTTGTCCTTTGACCAAAACCACTAAACGGTGGTTATGTAACTAAAGGACCTTTAATTATACGTTTCAAAACATTTGTTGTCTACAAAGCCACGCCCTATCAATCTTAGAATATTATGTGAAAGCTATAATCCTATAAATGTCACTATCTCATTTCATTAATGCGCAAAATCATGTAAAATTTATATTTGAAGTTTAATTCATGTAAAATAACAGAACGAAGAGTCGGGGAAAATATATTTTCAAACTTTAAGTCATATATTTGGGTTTACTAGAAAGTTATTTGAAATGTCTAAAGAGTAAATATTAATTGCATTATACTTTGAATTTGCTGAGTACCAGTGGCAGGTAATAGCAAAATTTTATAGATATAGTCCTGAAACTCGTCATAGATATTTATGACAATGTTGTTAAGTTTTAATGAAACTGTAGATGTGAAACGCTGTGGTATTGTTGTAGGTGTGCAAAAATGACTAAATGATTAACACACAATAAAGTCAAACGGCCATTTTTTGGTTTGAAAACAGTCATTTCTGTTTGTTTGTTAAATAAAAAAATAATTTATAAAATAATAAATTGGAGACACGGTTGAACGATGCTGGGAGTAGGGTCAGGGATTGGCTAGGCAACAGGTTCCTAAAGATTGCTATTGAAGGAATAGTAGTTACTAAATTACTAAATGGGAAATGTTTTAAAATTTAAGAATATACTGTACATTGCGTGGCATGATCAATTTACATACCTAGAATTAAAATATACTAAAGACTGAGCTATGTCAAACACAACATCAAAGGTGTCGAGTAAGGGGATCTAGATAGGTTGAAAACTGGAACTACTCAACTGAAATTTTAATGTATCGAGAAATTGCCGAAGAATGCTCTTGGATGGCGTAATAAAATCAAAAGTACTTTAATGGCTCATGCTCTCTACTAACAAACGAGGTACAACACTTACAGTCGACTCAGCGGATCAGTGCAATAAGCAAACAGTTCTGACTCAACAAGTGCACTTATGGTCATACCTCTCATGCAAAATTAGGATCTGAAGGAAAAAAGAGTCAGGATGTTTAATTTTTAAAGCAAAATTGCGAACATGTAAGAACCGAAGCTATATGAAGTGTGATTTACGATTTCAGAAGAGATCATTGACAGATACGACTGTGAAATGGAAGGATAATCAACTGAAATTGTTTTATATAATATAAACTATTCTGATGAAATTACAGCAGACAATTTATTCAGGCGGATGATAATTTCGGAAGAAAATTTGAGGATTATGAATAACTGCAATAATAAAGTGAGGAAGCTAAACATAAATATAGCATGCGAAGATCTCGAACTCCTTACCATATTAGATTAAATAAAAATACCAGTTATATTTAAAAATATTGTCATCGAAAGCATACTGTTAAACCCACCTCCTTTTATTACATAAAGCATTGTATTATAAATATTTATAAAATAAAAATAAAACATCTAAGACTTATTACATTGTTTATTTGAAACATTGAATTCGCAAATAACTCAAGTTAGGTAATTGATAACTAAACGTAGGTTTTAAACATTTTTTAACATTTTATTGGAACATAATTTATTTTATATCGAATTTAAGCTGAAGTCAATAATGAAAGTATATTTTACGTAGTTATTAAGTACAATAAATATTTTAAACTAAACAATTAAACTACCACCATTGCACAACATTAATCTTTATAGACATATTTTGTATTAAGTATGCTGCTGTAATTAAAACAGACATTTAAGTTTAATAAATTTGGAATTAAAACAATAGTTTTCATTTAGGTTATTCTTTGCTTTCTAAAGTATGTATTAACATTATGTTTACTGATATATAGTAGTATACATATTATTTATTTATAGTAACATTATAACTTTTATTGGGCTGCTTTGTCCATTACCTATATAAATTGTTCGTAGTTTGTAAATAGTTTGAATCTAAAACTTTAAAATTTATTTTGTATTGGTTATAATAAATTCGTAAACAAATTCATTATTTTTTGGTTTTTATTTTTATTTTTTTTAGTGAGGAGTGAAAAATGTGTAAGCACATACCCTGTAGGAACCGCTCAACAGGGTTATTATTGTATGGATGTCCCCTAGCCGACCCACTAAAAAACAAACCTCTTTCTCCGCCCTTTATGACTGGCGACGGAATCACCAGGGTTTCAAATTAGGATAATAGTTAAAAACTTAAATTGTCATAAAATAAATATTATTTTAATAAGTGTATTACTTATTATAAAAAAAAAAATACTTCATAATGTTTTACTAAATTTGTATGTTTAGTTGTCATTTATTGTAATAGTAAATTTAATTAAATAACTGTTTTAAAAGAAGTGTTATGACTAAATACTAACTGGCATAGAGATTTTACTTAAAATTTTCAAAAATATTAAGTGATAGTTGAATCCGATATTGGATTTATTTGAACATGGCCAAAGTGATATGTTGTAACATCAAATATTTAAAATAGTTAAAATTAATGTAACCCCATTGCATAGGACTGGAAAAATCGTATCATTAGTAATATAAAATTGTATAAATACTCTACATTAATAGAATAAGTAATATGTGTGTATTTCAAAAAAAAATATATTTTATTAAATTAATATTTACGTTCCGGTTTAATTAAATTATGCAATTTTATTCAATTTGTAACGTATTTACTTCTAATCGTGTAAGTTCGCATACGTAGGTCAGAGTGATTAGTAAAAGTACTTAAACCCATATTCATAAATTGTTTAAATTTTTTAAAGCATTTAAGAAAAAAGGGTTATGTTCATACTGATTACTTAGAAATACTGAAGCCCCAACCACAAGTTCGGTAAATAAAACTGCGGATAAAATTTGAAAATAATTTCCAATACATTTGAATATATATATTCTTATGTAAATCTTATTGCTTATTTATTAATTATTATTTATTAATTTTCTAATTTTATTAGTTGAAGATATGTATTATCTTATTGCTAATATTCTTATGTAAATATTATTGCTTATTTATTGATTAGTTAAGTTTATATATTTTTTTAATTTTATCCGTTGAAGATATGTATTAACTTATTGCTAATTTATTGATTAGTTTATTTTATATTATTTTCAAATTGTATGTATTATTCGTTATTTTAATAAGTTGTAAGATATATTTTAAGCTGTTTTCCGGTAGTTTAAGAAGTTTTATGTAATCGGTGTAAAATGTTTCATTTCTCAACCATGGGCCATTCCCAAGGACAGGGACAAGTACCGTTAGCCGCTTCTACCTGGCTTTTTGAAACAAGTCCTTGGCGTGGTCACTTATGATTGGTTGATCTACCTGAGATATGGAAAGGGGGAGAATAGGTCTGTTTAGTTTTATAGTTTCATTCTTGTTAGCATTAGTTTAGATTTAGAACCCTCCGATGATAGTAACTTGGTTACCGAAATGTACATCAGGGAACTAGAATAACTATATTAATAAATATGTTTCAGTTTATTTGAGTAGTTTTATTCACCGAACTTTTGGATGAGGCTTCAGTGTTTCTAATTATTTAAATTCACCACAGTACTCATTGAACATCCCTTCATATTGATGTATAATTGGAATAATCAAGAAAATGTATAATTGGAATTATTTTGAAATTTCATAGCACAAAAGTGTAGCACAATATAACGAAAACGAAAAAATAATAAATAATATCAGAAACTAATGAAAATTTAAAAAAAACAATTTTAACTTGAAAATACAAACAATAATAATTGCGATAAATTAATATATAAATATTTGTCGGAAGACAACCCAAACCATGTTAGAAACTTATTTTTTATTTTTTTTTTTACAGACCGATTGTTCGAAGTGGCTTCCTTTGCAAGGGAATAATATTATTATAATTTAATTGAAATTTCATAATAAACAATCTCTAAGGCATAGTTCAGAAACAAGAAAATCATTTGGTTTTATTAATATAATAAATTTTCTTAAAATTATTACAAAACATTTATTAGTTTATGGAATTTAAAAAATACAGGTTACTTCAACTATTTACCTTCAATTTATTATTTTTCTAAATGAGTAACATATATAGTTTTTATTGATTATACTATGGTTTACATAAAACACTGCTTATTTTGTATATACATTTTGTTTACAACAAATTCCAAGGAATGATTTCTTCGTTAGTATAAAAAAAAAACATTTTAAATGTATATTAAGGCTTACGTCCAAACATAACAGAGATAGTTTACAAACTTTTTTTACACTCACAAATAAAAAAGTAAATTATTATTTGCACAGTAAGAGGGGAAACTCTAGTTACAGAGACAAATGGCTACTATACTCTGAACACCTTATTTACTTCTTGGCGGGAGAATGAGTGTACCCTAACCAAATAGCAGTCATTTGTATCAGAAAAGCAATAGAGTTGGTTTTTGACATGGCAATAAAGTCTGGTAACAAGGTTTTACTGAATCTATGCTTAAAAGTTATTTTCATGCTTTGTGTCTATCTACATTTTCCAATCCGGATTGAAGTAGTTTAGCTAATTCGATTATACTTCTATTAAAACATCCACAACACAAATTATAATATATTTTTATTAACGTTTTCTAGCAAAATGTATAGCAGCCACATTATTGCTAACATTCTATCAAACCTAGTTATAAACAAGGATTCTGATACCATAAATAAACATGTATTATCCATTCTTTCGATAAACAATTTTAATTAATGTTTCCCTATTATTTATTTGGCGTTTAGGTTATGTGCACACTTTACTTATTTGAAGTCCAACTAAATATGTGTTAACTGGGATTTCTTTTTAATAAATATTTTTCCTTATTTTTTAATTATATTACAACCTAATTAAACATTTGAAAATTATCATTTATCAAATATTATTCCGGTTTATTGGACTAATATTGATTTAAAGAATTTTTTTGTCGAACCCACATTCAAACCATTCTACATTGTTAGTAACAATATGTAAATTTATTTGTAATTAGACTTGTCGGCCATAGAATTGATCAGCTGAAGTAGAAATTAAATGTGTATAACTTCCTTTAATTTTCTGTTTTCACAAAAGATTTATAATTTGCTTTGGTAGTTAATGTATTTTAAATGCCAGACGCTGCCACTGCAATGTGATTTAATAATATATTTTTTTAAATTCAAAAAGTATGTTTGAAAATACTGACTTTTAACAAAATATTCGAACGTTAGAATCACTTACTAAGTAACGGAAAGATGTAGTAAAATGAAAACATTCAAGTAAATTTGTATTCTCATTGCATTCGTCCAAACGCACATGCTGTTAAGAAGTGTATGAACTGATTAATAATTCCAAATTTAGGACTTAGTCAATTTATTGGTTGCAATCTCTTACTGTTGTAACGATTTACTAAATATAATATAATTTGCGTTGAAAAGAGGTAGTGATTCATGTTTCGTGGGTAAAATAAAACAATACGTACATATTGAAGTGTTGCAATATTACAAAATTTGGATGTTTGAATTACCATAATAAAAATATCATCAAAATTTGGGTAGTGTTAAAAACTTTCAAAATACATTGGCAAATTTATCCAAGAAAATTAAAGTTTGAATAATTTATCCTTGATTGCCTCGAAGGCGTTGACTTCAAGTCATCCGGTGATGGAAAATGGTAATTTTAAAACCTGAAAATAGGAAATAATATTTAACTACTCTATTAGAAGATTCTTAATTTTTGTTAAGTCCGTTTTATATACATGTAACATAAAGTGAATATACACATTGTTGACGTTTCATATTCCGCATATAATTTTAGACATCTAGCCTTGAAGATGGCTAATTTGAATACTTGTCTTAAACTATCAATGATACCATATACAGCTGCACAATTATAAGGTAACTAATATCTAATGCAGAAGTTCAGGTTTTTCATAAGCCTCGTTTAGCCTTTACAGTACGATTGAAACGAATAAGCTACACAAATGTGTAAAAACTAGTTATCAATCATAATTAAGACAAATTCTGACAGGTTGGGTACTACAATGTAGCGTACGTACTTAGGCATAGATTCACGAATATAAAATAAATTCATGTAAACAATTAACCAAATAAACATGCCAAAGAAAAATTAAATGCAACAACACAATAACTTAAGTTAATTGATAAAGTTTTTATAGTCATACTAGCTTTACTGACGAAATTTTACTAGTATAGCATTGTTTACAAACTAAGTATTATAAATGAAATTAATCAAATGCAAATTTAATAGATTTAAAATCTAATAGAAGATACGGTTTAATAGACTGAATAGTATTTCCAACCGGTAGATTATGACCTAAGTATGAATTAGAATAAGTATGCGTTGAGTGCTGTATTAACAAACAAAATACTCCACTCATTAAGTTTAAAAGAGTATAAGATTACCTTATAAATTTAAATATCTATTCTGTATACTAAAATCTATAGAATTGTTGACAGGCTAACCTAACTTCACTACCACTGGCTTTAAGTTAATCACTAAACCAATAGAAAAAACTCAGTTTTTACATTTTTCAAATTAATTTAATAATAATAATTTCAATAGTTAAAATTTTCAATAATGGATATTCAAATTAGTCCACCCACAGCACATAAGTTAAGTATGCTAAACATTTGTTTATGGTCATTGCCTGTATGTATATATTTATTTAGAGTTTGAAAACGTCTTAGACACAAATACTAAATGCTATTATCGTTTTTATGTAAACTTATAAGACAAAGTTCTTTACAACTACGTTGTAGATCGTGATGTAATTTGATTACTGTTTATCAATTGTGTACAACATAACGTTGTTGTCTGAAGGTTATTCATTTATATCAATAACTAAACTACTAAATAAATGTAAACTTGGGTAGAAGGAAAATACATTTTGTCTTAATATTGAGAGTAAGTCACTTGGGTAAGGTTTATTGTTGGGTCAACCTTTTTCAAGTGCACATGTCATTAAGCATATATCTTGAAAGGACATGTCATTTATTGACTAACGTAAAATATGCGATTCCAGATGAATCTATGTTCCAGCCAAAAGAACTTTGTATTCCAGTTCAGACTAAGGACGTCAACAATCATAAAATACTTTCTTTACAATAAATGAGTACGGTTAATCTAAATTGTACAATTAAATAACAAATGAAAAATAAATAATATGTTTATACTCACTAAATACACATATTCTAGAGACACAGATTAAGACACTTTACACATGAAATGTTATCACAGATGTTGATGTTTCGACAGATTCAGTGCAATATAATCAAATATGATTTATTACACCTCGCGGGCAAATAATTAGGTTAGGTTTCAATAACGGAATGCATAATAATCACGCCTTAGAGGGATCATCCATAAATTAATTTATTAGTGATTTTGTTTACCAATAAAGAAAATAAGTATTACTGAAATTTCATGTAGTCTATTGCTCTGTTTTGTATCTTTCAGTTTAATCTCTTTCTGATCATAGCAATTTAATTATATATTTCTATTCAAACAGTAAATATTTCATAACTTTAAAAAAAAAACTTGGTAAATTTAATTTAATACATCCCCATATCATTTAAAATTCAAAACGCTACTTGTTAACCAGAACTTCTATGAGTTGTGTTACTTCCATCTTTACTGAAGATGTTTTTTATCGTTTTAGTGTTTTAGGATTTCTTTAATGATACAATTTCACATATATATATATATATATATATATATATTTATTTATTTATTTATTTAAATAATTTGCCTTATTGGCCTATGAATACAAACAGTTTTAGATAAAGTATGTTTGTTTTTCTTTTAAAATTTTTATATTAACCAATATTAAGAATAAAACACTTCAAGATAGAAAATAATTTAATAAAGTAATTTAATATTTAGATATTCGTATTACATAATCCTCGGATAAATTTCAAACATAAAAGTAAACATTTAACATTTTAACTATGAAATGATAGAATGTATAACGCGACACGTAATATTTGAAGTGTATAAATATTCAATAAAATTATCTTTAGCATATTAAGTGTTTAAGAAATAACTTTACTGCACTTACGCAAAATTAAATTAGAAAAATATGAAGTATAAAATCTGAAATATTTTTACATCACGTAAATTTGTCTTTGTTAGTTCAGTTGTTGGTTATTATATTATTCATTAACTAATGCAGCGTATATGCCTGTATTTAATTATTTTGCTATTGTATTCAAACTACATGAAAGGCAAATATGTTCTGACATTAATTACGTCTTATAGATATATTTGATATATTAAAATAAGTAAACACACAAGGCTAAAAAATAAATAGAACTTTTGCTAGATTGAACGGTTGTATCGTAACTGGAAAAAACCTTTATGGCATTATTTAGTCAAAGTTCAATACACATCAACATAGGTCTACTCAAATTGTAAAGCTTAGTAAGTCTTAAATTATATTTTAAACAATTCTGTTCCCGTTTTCTTCACAAGCATTTTAAATTTAGAATACTTTGATATTTTATAGTCATTATAAATATCAGTTACATTAAGAAAATCACAATTTATAATCCGATAAAGAAACACAAAATGTAAAATTAATTTTTGTATAGTGCTTTATGCTTTTTTATGCATTACTGTTACGTTGTGATAGAATTAAAACACAAATACAGGACTTGATGAACAGTAATCCCAAGAAATTTAGTCTCGACTCATATATATTTATGATGGAATTTAAAGTAACTGTACCAGATCTTATACTCCAAAAAACTCATCATGTGAAACTCCTTATTTTTTTTAATGAAAACCTGACTCCTGAGAATATTACAAAACTTGCTAACATGTGTTGTGTGGAATCAAAGAATACGTCGTCGCCGCATCGACTGAAAATGTCTTGTTCTACAGCAAATTTAAAAAAATAAGATTACGAAATAAATAATAAAATATATAAAAAGTAAAATAAAATTTAAAAAAGGCTAAATAGATTAAAGTGTTACATAAATCATATTCTATCCATAAAATTTTAATTGAATACAAATTTCTTAAAATGTAAATTTTTTTTAAACTTCATAAACAGATTATAGGATTAAATAACAAAAAGAATTAGAAATTGTTTAATTATTTACTGGGAATTTGTATAGACAATTTTACCAGTCTGGGTAAATTGTGTCATCTGTCTGTTATATTCTTTATAATTATAATTATTTTTGTTAAAACTAAATATCAATGTTAACAGATGTATACTTTACGATATTTCTAAAAATACTCCTTTAGAAGTATCTGATATATACAAATAATACATTGTGAGCCAAAAAAGTATCAATGTCACTTCTGTTGATAAAAAATTATTGAATTAATATCATAGTAAAATAGAAATAAGTATAAATATAAAAATAACAAACATTTTAACAACTGAACAAACATACTAGTTTAAAAACTAGTACTAAATGAGACAATGTAATTTTAATTATTTACATGACACCTTAAAATATGATTATTTCTATTGTTTTCATTATTGAAATATAGTATAAAGTCCTTATTTTATATCATTGTGATAGTGGCGAATAAATGTCTGTTGTTTAACATTCATTTTCAGAATAATTTAAAAACAGTTAATATATAACAAACTAATTTAAAAATGAATATATATACAACCTACTATATTTAATTTAGGTCAAAGTACAAAATTTACTTTAGATCTGTGTTTTTATAAATTATATTAATGGATTATACTCGAATTTTGCTAATTAAAAATACATTTTTAACATTAAAATGTTTTATAGATTTACAGAAGTTTTCTTTACGAAATCACTTCACAGTTAGCAGTTTGTATACATTCTTGTGTTTAAAGCAGTTGAATATAATGGATTTGTAAAATAAAGTAATCGACTCAACCACGTTAAAAGTGGAGAGAGAGAGAGAGAGAGTTGAAATCATTATATATTCAAATTTATTATTCGATAAATTTAAATGAAAAAGTAATTAAAATCGTGAATAATGTTAACTTTCATCACAATTCAAGTACACTCAATTGCTTCTCTAGCCACGTGTGAACTAATACAGAGTTGGTTTTTTAAATATGTTTTATAAATGTAGAAACTCTACTTTAATAGATATTTTTAAAATTCTATAAATCGCTAAACTACGTATAACTTTGTATTTATTTTTTTAAGTCGACTATGTATTATTAAATATAGTTCTTGTTGGAAATATGTGAACACTAAACTAAACAATGTATCCTATGCAATATAACATGTGCCAAAACAATTATATATCATACCAAAATTTTACTACCATTAATACTCTATTATTTTTAAATACATTGCATTTTCAAATAATATTTTTTGTAATAGTTTCCATTAATATTTGTAATTGAAGTCATATAGGTTGAACCGTAGTCAACGCAATATTCGATCACGCATGACAACAATAATAACTAGTCAGTTAAAAATAAGCTTTAAAGAAGTAGTCGACATATATATTTTGTTAATTGTTTCATTAAGTTTTACAATTTTGTATTTGTTTTAAGCCAACTGTATGGTTCTATATAGAGAAGAGCTGTTTGTTTTATATCTTAAAATCGATTTAAATCTTGGAGGTATCTCTTTAAACTATCCCTTACAAACTAAATCGAAACCATATTCATATATATTATATTTTATTTTTGATACAAACTAAACTACAAGCTAACATTTTACAACGTAGACAGAGTGGAGTTACGAGTTTGGAGCGCATAACTCAAGTGCATAATAACAGTGTAAATACAACTAAAAACAGGGTCTTCGATATGGTGTTTCATTGTCATACATTTTAATATCCAACTAATTACATTGTTATTTATTGAATCATTGTAATTCAATATTAGCAAAATTACGTAAAATAATACAAAATTAATTGCATATGTTTTTAATAGCTTTAGCTTGAATGTGAATACTCTATAGAAATCTTTTAATAAGAGCTCAGAAAACCATTTGAGTCAACACTGGCTAAAGCTCAACAATTTAACTATATTGCTGCAAAATCCATAAAGTGTTAAGCTTTTCGGACGAGGCTGTGCAGCTTATTTTCAGAGTGACTTGGGGAACTTTTATCCATATCTATAAAAATTAATTAATTAACAAACGTGTTTAAAATGTTGTAAGGATTTTAGGTTAAAATATAGAAAGTACTGAAAAATAAGAAATTTATATACAGTATTATTAAATTAATTTGTGCTATTATTATTTACTAGAGAAGACAACATTAAGTCCATAAATGACTACATTATTAGTCTGTACTAAATTAAGCATTATAGCATTAATTGTATAGAAAGACGAAAAGACAAGACATGTTCGCCACTGTTTCGGCAGAGATGGTGGAAAATCCGTCTATTGTAGTGGCTGCTAATAGGCAGTAAGGAATCATTATCAACAAAAGCTATCAATAGATGTGTCTATAGGATAGTTTACCTCAGACCATTCATCTTGATAAAACCATTTTCATTTAGTTCAATAGGTAGCAAAGTTTATAACAATATTATATTCTTACTTCTAGTAAAATAATTAATAGAGTATAAAAATAGTAAACCAAAAATGTCATACTTTTTTAAAATATTTATAAAATTGTAGGAATCGTATATTATTTGTATTTTCGATTCATCTAATTATTACGATATGGAACATATAATATGTAACAAAGCAGAAACAAAATATTAAAACTAAGAAAACTTATAAACTAAAAAACACTTGTTATGATAAAAAAAAACTTTGTACATGCAATTTTATTTTACAAAATAATAAAAGATGTATTCATAGTATTAAGAAAATATCATTGTTTATAAATGTTAACTGGTGTTTATTGAATATAACTTAAATATTGCCTCATTTGTTAATTTAAATTTTGTTAATTGATTTGATGAATGTACATAATTTTTAAACATAATTTGCTGCTCACCAAATTAAAATAATTAGTCAATGACTCAGTGCTAAACAAAAAATTTTTCTTATATTTTAAAAGGATTATTTCGAAATTTAATGCTACATTGAAATAATACTTCTTATTTTGTATGGTGTTTTACACTCTTATTCTAAATCCCTCTTCTTCCTATCCACTGTTGTCTCACGGCATACTTCTTTTCTAGCTTTAATTTTGTTTTTATAATTTAGGAACTATATACTGATGATTTTTTTAAAACACTTATTTACTTATTTGTATAAAATATATTTTTAATATTAGAACAACTAATGGTGATTAGGCCTACAATTTATTATTATGATTTGAAATGTGTAATATAAAATGAATACTGATTTTATTAATCTTTTATGTAATAGGTTATTGCAAAATCTAAATATTTACAAATTTCAAGATTTAAAGATATAAATCAAAATATAGAAAGTACATAATGCATGAATGAATGAGAGATGAATAATATAATCTTTCTAATGCTCTTTATCTAAAGTAAACATATCATAATCTAAACTATAGTTATGTCAATAGAATAAAATAATTTGTATAGTGTAGTTAAATTTAACACATAATGTGAACGGGATTTCCATTTGAAACTCCATAAGTTGTTGTTTATATATTTATCTAAAATGAAAATTAATAGAGATTTAAGTATATAAATGATTAAAGATAACTTGTTTGTATAGTATACTGTGAAAGTGGTAAATTTAAGTAAACATTTTTTTAACACATTAAACTTAGTCTTTTACGAGGGAGAATATGACAAAACAATGAGAAAGTCGATAATATAGAACAGTTTTAATATTGAAAACAAATTTGTCAGTTAACCGGTTAGCTTAAAATAGTTAAAATGATAACAACAAACATAATTATTTTAAAATTAAGGTGGTTCTTAGTGTTCTAGTAAGTATAAACAAGTGTTGTAATTTGTTTTGGAACTTCTATTTAATTTTTGTCACTAAGCTTACTCTAAAATATGTTTAATTTTCATTAAAAGTATGTGAATTTTCAGTTTACTTTATTAAATTATATTATACAAAATGTATAATAATCAATAACTTATTTCCTTTTATTTATATTTATTTATAAAACAAATATGTATACTATAAGTATGTAAGTTGATTTATTTTATTTCTTCCCAAACATGTATTGTTAATATAAAAAAACATAATCCAAAATATAAATATTTAAAATTTATCCTAATATTCGATTTTTAATAGCAAACAAAATAGACAGTAAATTGTTATGTTTAACACAATTATTTTCTAATCAAACATTATAATATTAATACTACGATGCACAGACTAAATATTTTAAGTTTGTATATTTAATGTATTTTGAGTGTACATGCTAGCACTAAAGTTAACAATCAAGACGTCACAGGTAATTTCATTTCCATGAAGGTAACCAGGTTCTGTTTATTAAATTGTTGTAACAACCAAACACAATTTTAATTAAAATCAACATATAAGGTTTTAGCTTTGTTTTTGTAAGGCTTGTTATTTGCTAATTATTATCTTTAACCATTTAATTAAAATTGATTAGGTTTTTGTCAATACAGAATTAGTAATTGTATAATATGCATGCAAAAAACTTTATAACTTTAAAAAAATCTATTTATTTGAAATAAATTCAATTTTTACTTATATACACTTAATTATTTTTATGACATTGATGATGTAAGACAAAATATTTATTAATATACATTACGCTAGAGGTACTTAATGTTTTAAGGTTAGAAAAAGATCCAATAACACAATAACTTTGTGTTACAAAGCATGGGCATTCATTTTACCTTTTTCTAACTTTTATTTGTTGATTAAACACCTTCCAGAGTCGGGTAATGTAGCTCTTCTACAAATATACAATCATATATGGGATTAAATATCTTTCCTGATTCTTGGTTGGATTCCATAGTAATTACTCTATTAAAACCAGGGAAAGACAAAATTGATTCAAGTAGCTGTCGTCTATCTTTCTTACTAACACTCTATGTAAATTGGCGGAGAAGATGCTAAATCAGTGGCATGAAAATAACCAACTGATCTGTACAGAGCAGTGTGGTATCTGACAGGGGAGATCATCCATCGATCAACTGGTTTTGTTACAGTCGGCCATTCAAAATGCCTTTCTCCTCCGACAGACACTTGTTGCAGTGTTTTGATCTCCAAAAGGCATATGAAATGGCTTAGAGAATAGGAATTGTAAATCTATGGGTGTTTATGGGAAAATTATAGCATTTTCAAAACAAATTCATCTCTAATTGATATTTTAGAGTGCACTTTGGACCCACCTTAACAGATAGATTTTATTTAGACAAATATGTCTCTCATGGCAGCGTACTTAAAGTTACGTTATTTGCAGTTGCTATTTAGTATCACCGCTAGTGCGCGATCTCCTGTACACGGTTCTCCTTTTGTAGATGATTTTGCCATGTAAGTAACAACCCGAAACATGGACACCACATAAAAACACTGCAATTAACTATTAACAAATAAAAACATTTTACAATTATACAGGATTTAAGTTTCCCGCTGATAAAACGCGATGCATTGCTTTTACTCACCGTAGACAGCATAATAGTCCCACTTTATACCTAAACGGAAGTCAACTTCACTCCGATAATACTGAGACAGTTCTAGGTCTTACATTCGATCATAGAATCTTTTGGAACTCAGTTGTGACAAATTTGAATTCACTCTGCATCCAGATCCTTCATATGTTACGGGTTCTTATTGAGAAGCCGATAGGACTTGCATTCTGCGTTTTTGCAGAGCTCTTATTCGATCACAAAATTACTTTGACGATCCATGGTATATTAATCAGATAGAGTAGTATTGGTATTGGTAGTTTTTCCGTTCATAACACTGCTCTCCGTCTTACGCATGAAGATTTTCGTTCTAGTCCCATTGAAACAGTAGATCCATCGCTCACGCTACGCAGACAACAGCTACACCTGTCTTATATTTGTAACTTACGCTCGGAACCTTTGCATCCTTCGTATCACGATATTTTATTTCACAATCTGTTATTAGAACGATATGAATTTCGTAAACAATCGAATGCTATTTATGGAATCAAAACTATCCATATCCTCAGTAATCTGGGTTTCGCACTACCTCCTACGAATGAAAATACATCATGTTTTGTGACTCCATGGATGATTCCATAGCCATATGTTGATATCTCGCTGTCAAGGCATGTAACACATACGCTAGGAATTTATTTCCATCTACAAACTTTACAAAATAAGTAATATAATTTTCACTGACGGTTCAAAACTTGACAATAGATTCCGATTTGCATTTGTTCTGTCAGGTAACAGCTTCATCTTTATATTACCATCCTCCTCTCTTGTTTACAGCAGGAGTTTTTGTAAATATTCAAGTCTCTAAATACTTTTCAACCATCTCCGGTGCACCTCTTATATGTTTTGATTCAAGAAGTGTATTTGAGTCCATTTGAGATATGTACTCGCCTAACCCTTTTTTTAAATATATTCTGTGCTCCACGCATAGACTTTGGCTAGAGGTGCAGGGGTGTTGGTCTGCTCGGTTCCGGGTCTCGCGACGATTTATGCAAATACTAAGGCAGACCTATCAGCTAAGAAAGCCACTAACTTAGTGAAAAGTGAAATGACATCCAAATTTGTTTCCTGTTTGAATCAAGCCTTATTTAGACAGTGGGAAGAAGTGAGTAACGGTGTGAAACTATAAACTGAGACCAATAATTAAGAATACTTTTCGTTCAAACCGCCAAAGCTGTGAAGTAGTAGTTTCTCGTCTACGCATTGGACATTCTGTGTTAACCCAAGGCGTTTTGAAGCGTTATGGACATCTGCCACTCTGCCCTTACTGCTCTAATTTAATTTCCGAAAAAAAACATCTTCTTTTAGAGTGTGAAACATTAAAACATATTTGTAAGAGGTTTTTCCTACCAAAACATTCGGTGGATGCTGGGTGATGACACCCAAATAATTATTATAATGTTATCATTTCTCCATCGAATGTGATTGGTAACATTTAAAAACTACCTGACGTTTTATCCAAACTATACATTTTACTTAATTAGAGTTTTATTAATTGTTATGTATAAGGGCCGTTCACAGCCCTGTAAGAAATTGTTATTGTTTATTTCTTTGATCGTATATTATCTTTATTGTTTCAGGCGATGATTTTTAGCTCAGGTTTAAAAAAAAAAATATATATATATATATATATATATATATACTACAGCATTGAGAGTTGATCAATTCCAACACCAATTTAGTTGTGAGTCTTTTCAGTTACACAAGCTCAATATTGGTTTTTTTTAATACACTTTTAGAAAACTACAAATTCTTATCAAAATCACTCTTTAAAATAACAGTTTATTTAAATATTATTGTTTTAGTTCCTATATTTTATCATTAGTAATTTTTGCCATAAAAAGTGGTTTTCCGAGGTTTTTGATTAAATAAATAATGGCTACTGAACCTTTAAATAAAATAAAATCACATTAGTATTTGCAACATTTAAAGTAATGTAAATAATTAAAATATTCGCATTGCGCTCTTATTATGTGCATTGTTGGAAGAGCTAGGACGTGGTGGACAAATGATATTTTACTGATTTGGAGCAATGATTATACAGTATAGGCTAAGCTAGGGCCTATTGTGAGGATTATAAATAAATTGTTACCTAATTAGATACTGCTAATTTTGTTTGTTTGTAGAATATGTTCAATGTTCGAATAAACTAAAAAAATATATTACTTTTATTTTTTTTTTCGTTTAATACAATACAACTAGCTTTATCAGCTAATTAGCAGCTTATTACTTACCAAAAATCATAACAGTTTATAAGTTTATTTCCAAATGTCAAAATATCTGTTCACAGCTCCACACTTACAACAGTGAACTCTAAACTTTTAAGCGTCGCATTAACTTTGCGTTGTCAACAACTGAAGTACTTCAATGTTTTGATGTTCATGGAGCCGATACTCATGCCTTTTAGCTTGGTTTTGTAATTACGCCTCTACGGATTCGATCTTCAAGTCCCTGTGGATGGTGTCATTACTGACATACCAAGGAGCTTTTATTAAATCCCTTAATATTTCATTTTGAAATTCTGAATAATTTTGATATTAGACTTCTTGGTGCAGCCCCAAAGCTGTATACCATATAACCAAACAGGGTTTAGCATTTGGTTTCAAAGCACCAATTTGTTATGTATTACAAATTCTGACTTTCTTCCAATTAGCCAATGCATTTTCTTTAGTTGAATTCCCAGTTGTTCGCGTTTCTTCTTAACGTGTTCCTTCCAACGAAGCTTGGCATAAAGGCATGCAAAGATATTTTGCACTTTTTTCATCCAGAACTACATTTTGATCAATATATACTGACTTGTAGCCACATTTTATATTTGTAAAGTTGGCATGTACTGATTTTGTCTTATTAATCTCGATACGCCATTTTTTTATTAATTTTCAGCCACTTTATGTAGTTTATTGGTTGCATCTACTACATCTTTCTCTACAGCCAAGATAGCAGTATCATCAGCAAACGTGAAATCATGACGTCACCATCCTGAGGTAAATCATGAGTATAAATTAAATACATTGTAGGTTAAACTAACTTGAGACTATAGCTTTGATGATCTTTAACTCTGATTATTATGAAATCATCCGAACTTTAAAAAGTATATCTGCTAAATACGAATTTATTAATCTACAAAAAATTTTAAGAGGTATAGCTTTTAATTTGTCATTAAAACCAACATGCCAAACTGTATCAACAGTCTGAGCTACATAAATAATAAAATAAATCCGAACATACTTTCTTTTCTTCTAAGGCCTTTTCTACAGTGCTTGTTAATCTGTGCACCTGATCTTAACTATTGTCGATGCTTTTGACGAAATCCAAACTGATGTAATGGCATAATAATTTTTTTCTTGTATTACTGTCATAAATCTTGTCAAAAACAACCTTTCAAATATCTTAGATAGGACAGTCATTAAAAAGATTTTTTACGGTATAGTGTCTTTTCTGTCGCTTTCTTTCCAGGTTTCGGAATCATCACAATTTCCGCCACCTTCCACTATTTAGGAACAAAATTTAATCTTATTTCTGAGTTTATAATGAATGTAAGTTAGCCTTCCTTGGAAGGTCTTAACAACTTTAATAGTGATTAAGTCATAACCTTGAGCTTTTTTCTGATTTACTTTGGTTTGAATTTCTCGAATTACTTCTTTTACAGTTGCAGGTCTTTTATTAGTTTTATTTTGGTTAATTACTTTATATAGGTTTTCCTTTGCAGTCTGCCTTGTAGGAGCACGGAAAGTTTATTTTAAATAACCTGCAATTAATTCTACCTTTTGTTTGTATCTCTAGCCCATGCCCAAGTTCTATCTTCTTTTTTTTCAAATGAGGAGATTCAGTAATGGGTCTCTTTGGAGATATTTCATTTCATTTACTTATCTTGTTGACAATACAGTTGCATAAGATACGTCCCAAAATATCACAAAATGTAAATAATAAATCAAAGAAATTTTTCAGAATTGCATTTTTGTGCACACCAAAACATGTAACAAATAAATAACTTATAAAAAAAGCAAACATAAAAATAGACCATTAGATTTAAAATTTATATTTCTTTGGTATCCAAGTCAACGTAATATAATTAACCTTAATTACTTACTTTATTTCCGTCACGTGACTTTCTTCTCTCTTTTATGACTCGTTTCGGAGATTTAATCCATCATCAGACATTTATCCCCCTTGCGAGATCGTCAAACATTACACAAAAACACACAAACACAAACGAATCGTTTATTTTTAAAAGTGCTCATGTCCACTTTTTGAAATTTTTCAGGAGACACAAAACACTGATTTCAGATCTTGTAAATACAGTTATTAAGTTTTATCAAAATTCTACTTATAAGTAACTTCAAAATACACATTCTACACAAATTTCTAGCATCTACCTTTAATAGATGCTTATACAAAATTAAAAAATATTACTGGACATGTGCCCTTTCTCAACTTAATAAGGGAAAAGTAAGTAAAAAATACTATAAAGTGTTGAAAACGAATGTTTATTATACAAAATCTTCTTTTAAAGTACAAATTGTTTTCCTAAAGTATGAAATAATAAAATTTTAAAGGAAAAGTACAACACTTTATTGTTGGCTATCATCGTTGTCTAGAGTCGTTGTTGGCCATGAAGTCGTTATCAAGTCATAAAAGAGTTTATGTTGTTCTGGCACATACTTTCACCACTTTCAGTATGTCATTGATTCTTTTAATGTTGATTGGATTTTTACTTCTCTTTGTTTCGGTAAAGTTATATCCTCAATGTTTTAGATTTCAGGCTTCTTCAGCTTGAATGTATTTTGATCAAGTCCATTGATCGTAGTAGATGCTTTAATAACACATTGTTCCTTTTCAAAGAAGTAAAACTCAGAAATCTTGAACTGACGAAGTTTACTCCGTGCGACTCCTGGTGTCAGCTTTTGATTGCTTTTCTTTGCCTCTTGTCGGTCAGTTTTGGTTTTCGCCAAGGATTCAGTTGAAGATATATATTTCTTGAAATAATTTGGCCACCATTCATCAAAGTTAAATATGATGTCACTATCTTCTAGTAGTTCAGTTTCAATTTTGACAGAACTTTGATCAATAAAGGTCTTACATTCAAAAGGTGTGTATACTCTATACTCTATCGGCTTGTTTTATTGCCCTTTTCACTACTCCAAACGTTCGATCACAGGGCAAAAAACTGTTTCCCCTGACTGGAAAGTATTGTTTTATTAAGGTTTTTCGAGCCGCAGAAGGCCCCAGTAGTGCTCTTAAGACTGTATGGTTCCGGTTTTGGCCAGTACACCTGCCCGAAAACACGTGGATTTCTTTCAGGGATATTAACATAGGCATTGCCCGATAACCGGGATTGTTTAATATTATTACATTTGTACAAATAGTCTTTACGAACGGCCCATTTTCTCTTCTTTGATAGTGAAACTTTGTTGTCAGATTCTGAATCACTAGCACTAAGCATGGTTATTTAAAACAATACTGCAATAGATAGCTAGAGCTTTAATGCATGTGAACATAACCTTTCAAGAGCTAAGATAGTTGTAACCAAGAACAGATGTCTGAACACAGCTGTAGAGTGTAGACTAGATGCGCGTGTCACAACAATACAGCACGTTTAGTGTAGAAAGGGCTCTTGTCCTGGACATGAGTCCTTTCTCAAATAAACGAGAAATTCAAAGAATTATAAAATTCTATTCAGTACAGGAAACTATGTGCCCTTTCAACACTAAATAAGTCTACTTGAGAAGTATGCGTTTCCATTGAAAATTAATATTCGGAAAAAAATGGACATGTGCCTTTTTAATAATAAACGATTCATTACATTGAATATATATTAAAAACATTCTACGCGTGGGATGCATCCCGTATGGTAGTCCAAGAACAACTGTCGTTATGAGTTTAAGTAGCCATGCGGTGATGTTTGTTAGTAAGCCCGTTAACTTGTATGCTGATAGCCGTGTCGTACTAAGTGTTAGAAGAGAATTGCAGATGGTCATTCAAGACTTGGTTTTCATTGTTTTTAAAAGCGTTGTATATCTCATACTCCTGGATAGAATCCATAATTTTTCCTTTTTTGCATGTATTCAATGGTATCAAATTAGTTTCAAAATTAGTACATCCATGGTTTTTTTCTATCAAGGTGGCGTGCATAATTAGATTTTTTGCCATATATGTTCTTTTTGGGCAAATGTTCTTTGAACCTCTGATGAAACGCTCTTCCTGTTTGCCCTATATAGAACGAATCACATTCTGTTTCTCTCTAGCTAGTAAACTAGACGCTTGACGTCAATTGCTTGTGCTTAGTGTATGAATTGTGTTGTGTCTGTGGTTGGTGTGTTTGACTTCTCAGTCTTAGCTCTGAGATCCATCATGTAGATATTTAAGGTTAGTAATAATTTGTAGTTTTACTTTGTTCACCCTTACATAGGCCTAGTTGCCTAGGTTTATGTACCGTTAGTTTTAGTCACTTGAGAACGGGAATTGATTTGTATTCCCGAAACGTCGTGTTTGATTATTAACACACAAATGATGGCAAATGTCCGAATAAGTAATTATAATTAAAAAAAAAGAATCATATTCATCGCAAATTAGTTTGTAAATACCAGTTTTATATTTAAAATCTTTTTTTGGTTTTTGACTGAAAAGTTTTTGGACGTTATTATTGGTTAGAAAAGCTGTAGTAATATTTAATTTTCTGAATTTTTTTGAAACTATATCGGTAGTATGTTTCCGTACTCACAGGCTATGTAGGTGGTTTTTTCACCAGGTTTTAAAGATTTACTGTTTTTATTAAGTTTTTTATTTAATTATGTTTTTATCATAGAAGTCTTATATCCGTTGGAAGTGGCAATATATTTGATAGTATTCAGCTCCTCCAAGTAATCTTCCTGTCCGAGAGGTATTGTAATGAGCCTATGTAACATACTGTTGTAGGCGGCTGTTTTTTTAGATGTGGAGTGGTGCGATGTGGAATGTATATTGATGTCTGTGGTTGTAGGTTTCCTGTAAATTTGCAACTGGAATTTGACTTTGTGCTTTAATACAGTTAGGTCCAGGAAATTTAGTTTTGCATCCATTTCTTTTTCACATGTGTATTTCATATAACTGTTAATATTGTGCATATAGTTTGTTAGGTTTTCTATCTATCTACTGGTACCATTGAAAATTACAAATTACAAAATTACATATCTTGCATAGTATATTATTTGGTTGTGCATTTCATTTAGGCTTGATAGGAGGTACTTGTTTTTGAAATTACAAAATCGCCTCTTTTGATATTGGCAATCTTTATACAAACATACCCATCCACGAAACAATAGATATTCTGAGAGAACACCTCACTGAATCCAACATTTTAGACACAGAAGTAATAACAGAATTGATCAACATTGTATCGGTAATATTGGACCAAAACTACTAAAATTTCGACAATAAATATTATATCCAAAAATAAAGTTAAGCTATGGGTTCGCCACTCTCGGGGCTAATGGCAAACATCTATCTGAACCATTTCGAAAATGGTTCAAGCCTAAATAAAATGCACAACCAAATAATATACTATGCAAGATATTTTGATGACACATTTGTAATTTTCAATGGAGAAATTTAATCTAATTTAACCTAAAAAGGTTACAATGCTCATAAAAATTCAATAAAATGTGGCCAAATGCTGTATTAATAGTCTATAAATAACTTAGAAAATTTAGGTTAAAAATATATGAAAATTAAATAAAAAGATCTGGACTATTTATTGCAGTATTATAAATGAATTAAAGCAGAAGTATATATTTATAATTTATCTAATTGTATAAAAGAAACTAACAATTGAATATCTTTAAATTGAAATATATGCATTCCTAGAAGAAACATAATTTAGTATTAAAGGATATACAGCTGGAGGTGTATTTGTGATACACAAACTTTACAATTAGAGCAAGCGTCAATTTCCAAAAAGGAATATGTTGATAAAGATCGATGATTTTGAATTTGTAATAAATAAAATAACTTTATTAAATAAAAATTGTTATTAAAGTTTATGATTATAAAAATATTTTAAAACAGTAAAACTAAAGGAAAGAATATAAAGTTGAAAATAAACATTTTCCAAGAAAGTCCAGGTGTTAAGATAGTGATTAAAAATTAGTCTTATCATTTACTAAGAAAAACCCATATATATTTCAGTAGTTTCTAATACATTAACGCTATTTATTCTCTTTTTAAATTCTTATATCATTTAAGAAAACTAATTATAAATTAACTCTAGAACCAGCATATTACATCGGGATGCCATCACATCGTGCTGCGACAACACATTTGTAACGCGTTATTGTATCTAATAATTCACCCACTAAAAACTTCCAATCTCAAAAAAACAAAAACTGTTGGAAAGGAAATGATTTTAACTTAAATTTTTGTATTTACAATTTGTTTCTAAAACGTATAATTACATATGTACTCATCGGTTTAAAATATTAGTTTTCTAAAAAGCAAAAGCCGCACGAATAAATTACATGGAAAGACTTAACTTTGCCATTTCTTTCAAGATCTCCACCATTAGAAAGGGATATTTTGACAATAATATAGAGATACATTTAGATTTGTCGAGATTTTAACTTTCTAAAAGTGTCATACATTCAAATGTCACTTTTATACTTTCCAAAATACAAAGGTGTCTGTAAACCCTTGCAATTGGACAGTTTTAAACCAATGAAACAGTAGATTTTGCAATCAACATAACGCCTACAATTATTTAAGTTAGATTTTTTATCTTTATACCATTTTTTAGGGAAAACTTCAATTTTTATTTGGTGTAAAGTAAAATAGATTTGACTGGTTAGATGTTATTCAAACAGCAGTGGAAAATACAGGCTTGTGTAGAATTCAAACACGGTATGAGATATCAAAGTAAGGTTGTTTCCCAAGCTCTTCAACGGTCATTTTTTGTATGTCCTTTATCCACGGGTGGTTTCATTTGTTTCATCTCATTTTGTAATTCAAGTAAAGCTAAGTCAAATACTTTTATAAAATAATAATTTACAAGTATACAGTTCAATTCTTTGATTTATTCTCTACACTTTCTTATAATAATATTTCATATTTGGGAAAGGGATATACTGCTAAACTACTATTCAAACTAGGCCTATTTTTGTTGGGAGTCTTGTAGTAGGAACATAAGATTTGGTGTTTTCAAAATAAAAAATTTGAAATTGATAAATATTTTTATACAGTTATATTCAGAACTAAATTACCTAAACCTTTTTACATTTATGAATAAAATTACAACAAAATTTTACTACTTTTTATGTAGGCCTAAAGTTGAACGTTTTCCTTTCGTTACTGAACATTTTTTTGTTTCTTGAGCTAATATAACTTTGTAAATTTACATTAATAACTTTTTTACTAGCACATATAAATATTTTTAACCTTTCTCTACAAAAAAAAGCTATTTAACACTTTTGGATTGGGGTTTATTTACTATTTTTGACGAATTTTTCAAAAAATGCTTGCAAACGCCAAAAAATCCATTTTCGTTAACATTCAAGGGTTAAAATATATATTCATTCTAAATATTTAGGTTATACATTGTACAATTATGTATACGTAGACCTACTTTATAAATTATTAAATCCTATAATATTAAACGAGGGAGTTCTGTATGTATCCAAACTTTAAAACGGCTTTAACGATTTTCAAGACAATTTGCATATAGGGGGTAGTTTGACGCCAGGAATTGAATGCTCCAGGTCTTATATCTGTAAAAATTCGCTAACTGTCTCTTTTTGCCTTTTAATTTCAGACATCATTGCAGTTAAGCCTATAGGAGAAGAAGAAATAAAGTTAACTAGATCTGTAACTAAGAAAGCAATAAAAGATGTTTTCACTCAACAAAGGAAATTTTAATAGGGGTTGTTTGACGCCAGGAATTGAATGCGCTATCTCAGACAAGGCTGGAAGAAGATGGCCGTAGACATGCTAGGCGTCTAGAAGCTCTCAGATTGAACTACTTAAGTACTTACAAAATAGCTACAACCATTAATACTTCTTATCATAGTTTAAAACATTTTAGGGTAAGTTGCATTCACTGTACAGCTTTTCAATTTCCAGAGGAACGAGTGAAAAATAATACTCATCCTGATTCTTTTGGAGACTGCTGCTTGCATGGTGCACATTCAGAATTTCCAAACGAGTTAGTTCGACTTTTCTTTCGAAGACATCCACTTTCTGATATATTCCATAAAAGGATTCATAATTTAAACGCATGTTATGCCATGGCTTCCTTCACTGTAGATGATGATCGTACCATCAATAATCGAGATATATATATATAGCTACATTGCAAGCGGTCAAATTTATCACAAACTCAATGTTGCAGCTCACCTGAGTCAAAATTCTGAAGGTGAATTTGAACGGCCTCAATATAGACAGATATACTTTTTAGATAATGAAGATGCTGTTAGTGAAAGAATAAACAATCCCACTAACCATGGCATCAACAAAGATCTCTTGAATTTATTGGAACTTAAGATCTGTAAATCCTTTTGTACGTGATTTCATGATGATGCGAGAAGTAGAAGAAGAAGCAAATAATCTTGCTATCACAGAAGGAAAACAGGCTCCTTATATTAAACTGCTTTTTGCTATACCTGATAACGTTGATCATAGGAAATTTAATATTCCGGTTCAGAATGATGTATGTGCTGTTGTCACACTAAACGCCGATCAAAGTTTCCCAGAAAATGAATTAGTTATTCGTCAACGAGGAAAATCATTGGTTACAATGAAAAATATTGACAATCGTGTGGAACCATTTACATATCCATTATTTTATCCAAAGGGAATTTTTGGATTTTCTTTAAATCTTCCTTTGAAGACACCATATATTCTAGCCGTCAACATGTGACTAGACTTGAACTTGCTTAATATCGATTAGCATTTAGACCTGGACTAGCCAAAGATATTCCGCCTGAAACCAACTTGAGTAAGCTTAATCTTCGGCTTATAAGATTCAATGCATTACACTTTGGTGGTCGTTTGTTTCAACAATATCTGGTTGATAATTTTATCAGGGTAGAACAAGATCGTATCCAATGGATCAAAGCCAATCAAAAAAACTTCTTGCTGATAACTACACATTTGTCATCCAGTTTTTAAATGAACTGGCAGTGAAAAATAACGCAGTTGTTGGTGAACAAATTATCCTGCATTCTTCGTTTCCAGGATCTACAAGATATTATAATGAACACTCTTCCATGACGCTATGCGAATAGTTTGTCATTACGGATCACTTGATTTCTTTATCACGATGACTTGCAATCCTGATTGGCCAGAATTTAAAGAAGCAGCACGTCTACCTTTTGAAGATGGCTCAATTTTAGAACAACTAGCACAAGACCGACCATATTTGATCGGTAGAATAGCTAAACTTAAGTTTCATGATTTGATATATGAATTGGATAAGAAACTAATTTTTGGGATAGTTTCTGCCTTTGTTTATACAATAGAATTTCAAATGCGTGGATTGCCTCACATGCGTCTTTTACTTATCATGTCTCCTGAAGATAAAATTCATAATAATGAACAACTTGATGATCTCATTTCAGCTGAAATTCCTAATTCTGATGATCAACAATTGCGAGAATGGGTTTAGAAGTGGATGGTCCATAATCCATTGTGGAAAATTAAATCCAAATACACCATGTATGGTCAACAATAACGGACGCATGCAATGTCGATTTGGTTTTCCGAAACCTAATGTGGAAGTTACATCTTTAACTGATGATCAAAAACCTAATTATCGTCGTCGTTATGACACAAAACATATATACCCAAACATTGAAGAACACTAACACGTCATGTTTTTGTATCATACTAGAACTTCTAAACGGTCATAAAAATCAACTTGGTAACTTAACATCTTCTCACATACAATGAAGAACATTCTACTAACACACATATATACCAAAACAGTGAAGAACAACGCCATGTTTTTGTATCATACTAGATCCTTTTAAAAGATCTTCAAAATCAACTTGCTAACTCAACATCTTCACACATACAATGAAGAACACTCTTCTCACACACATACATAGACAAATACATAAACACTATAATATGAACACTATAACATGGCCATGGTCATGTATCTTTCTAACCACCAAACGACTCTCCCTGAAGCAGAATTTGTATTTGTTTTAGGAACAGTAAATAAGTGCAATGCAACAATGTATTTATTTGTATGCATTTTATCTTATATATAAAATTCTCGTGTCACAATGTTCGTTCCCGTACTCCTCCGAAACGGCTTGACCGATTCTCATGAAATTTTGTGAGTATATTGAGTAGGTCAGAGAATCGGCTAACATCTATTTTTCATACCCCTTAGTGATAAGGGCTACGCCCCAGTGGCCCTCAAATTTTCAATGTTAATCTTATGGAAGGTCAATCTTAAGGAAGAAGAAGAAAGATTTCTTTTGATTTTATCATGGGCACAAAAAACAGCTGTTCGTATGAAAAGCTTAAAACAGCTGATTTTGATCAACACTGATTTGGATCAAAAACTGAATATAATTTTAGGTTAGGCCTACAATGAACATTTTTTTTTTTTTTTTTTACAATGAACTAAAACACTTGGGCTAATTATTAGTATCAGGTTGATTTGTCTATCCGTGCAAAGCCGGGTCGGGCCAGCTAGTTACAATATAGAAGTATGTATTTTTTTAATTTATGATGTATGTATTAGGACGTATTAAAAGTTTGTACCAATATAGATTACAGTTTTTTTTTTTGTGAGCATGTTTTATTTTACTATATTACACAATATTATCAACTTAAAATCAGACAGATGACATACATACTGAAGTTGTACTGATGGTGAATTAAAAGTTTGTTTCTCACTGTTTAAATTCTTACAAACTGCATGATGCTAACAAGAAACTGTTACCTTTTGTATGCATCACACAGCTGTCAAAGAAGGAATAATATACCATGCACAAAATAATTATTACAATATAATGTTACACATTTTATATGCATTTTTCACATGCATAAAATGTCTAATGTCTGGACTCTATATAATGGCTATAAATGAACATAAACAAAAACAACAACAAATTTAAACGAGCAGAGCCTTGTACTACTAATTAAATATTGATACAGCAATAAGACTGACTTTAAAATAATAATTCTATCTACTATTAAATTATATGAGATCAAACGTTTAAATTTGTTACTATTTTACAGGCCTACGTCTGTATTTGATTAAAATTATGTAACCTATTTTTACGAGTCGACATAATTAATTTGATAATAATTACATTTTGCCTTGTACGCTTTATAAAAAAAATATTTTGTATTGTTATACTTGATGATTAAAATCCTCAAAAATACCTTAAGGATTTAAAATCAATGACGATTTAAACAAAATTTAACCTCACATTTATTTTTAAAAGTGTTCTAAATATAGATTTAAAAAAGTAATCATAAAAGGCATTTAAGTTAATAAATTATTTACCCAAAAGTATTTTAATATTTCACATATACTCGTACAAATATCTTTTGCATGCTTGATATTTTGTTCCCAACATTTAGTGACAGTATGATATCAGTGAAACACCCTAGAGACCTCACGTACTTTATCACGTACCTCAGCCCCCTAACTAGGAATTTGTTCTCCACGTTCGGGCTTTATTACAGTGCAAGATAAAACGAAAAGCTGTCATATTCGTTTCTAACCAGAGATACAAAACATGTATGGAACCTACTGTACTAGATTTTCTGTTTTAATTCATACACATTTGGAATGTCAATACAACTTTGTTATAAGTTTATGACACTCTGCATATTTGTCATTGAATTTTCATTGTTCTGATTAAAATACATGCTTGTTTATAAATTATTTTTAATTTGTAATAAATTACCTGCTTACACGCTTCCTCAGCAAGGGTTAAATAAATTAAATTACAAGTGAAAAAACATCGACCAAGACCGGGATTTGAACCCAGGACCTTTGCACCTTATAAAAATAATAATAAATAACACCAATGTAGGCTGCAAAAAGAATTGAGATTGTTTTCAATGTCGCATGCGAGGTATTCAGTCTATCAATTCATAAATGCACTAAAACCGTACAAGTGGATAACATAGACCAATATCTGCAGGATCAGGATAGCTCAGTGGTAGAGTATTGCCCCGGAAAGGCAAAGGTCCTGGGTTCAAATTTCGGACTTGGTCCATGTTTTTTCACTTATAATTTAATTAATTTGTTTATAAAGTTACCAACGTACATGTACGTAACTTTTTAGTATTACACATTTCAAATTTTGTATAAAAAATACAATACAAAATCAAGAAAATGTAACCTTTTTTTAAACACTACTTTTTGTGTGAAAATTTTTAATTTTCATTATCTACTAAATTTCTTTTTAAAAAATAATCAAAATCTGTTCTCATTAAAAAGTATTATCTGAAGTACAATATTATCTAACATATTACATATTATCAGGAATAATTTAACACTATTTACGGTAGGCCTCACCCAGAGCGATACAAATAACCTACGAGGGAAGAATATATTTAAAACAAGTTGCTTTATAAATAAATGAAAATAGACATCCACATAATGATACTATTATTATGTTTTCTACTCTGGGCACAATGTTTGTGTTTATGATTGCAAAAAATTAAATTGAACTTTTAAGAAAAATCTCAAGTAAATTATCTTCTGGCGCAATGTCATAAAAGTTTACCTAACTACAGCAAAAAATAGCCAGAAAAAACTAAACTTCTCCAAGTTAAATATTTGGACTCCTTTAAAAACGTGTACAAAGTTAAATCTACAAACAAGGCGGAAATATTTTTTTCGTGATATCACGATTATATTGTCGCAGAATATTATTAGATGCCAAGATTATTGTATATTATTTTTTTACCAATATTTCTACCAATAACGATTTTTTTTATTTTTTTTTTTTTTTTTTATTATTTTAATCTACAATCAGTCAACAGACTATAATTAGAATAGATACAGTAAAAAAAAATGGCGTTATGAAGATAGTGGAGCCACCGCCCCGCAATGCTCCCTAGTCAGATAACATGTCCTTCCGCATCAGTCTTCTGACGGAACATGGCGTTAACAACAGCCTGGCAAGAGGGTTAGGATGTCCCGAAAGACGATTCATGTGATTCCTACTTCGACGTACAATTTCCTCTTGGATCGTTGGCATATCCAGATGGTCATGGATCTCAGAGATGCGAGTATACCATGGAGGATTCAAAATAACTCGTAGAATTTTGACACATGCACAAATTTATAAGTAGTAAAAATTCACCAACCTCACAATCACTTAAATTGTTACAAACTAGCCACTCCTTAATCATTTCTATCGTCTTAGACACTGGAACACTTGGGTAAAGCGACACTACATCGAACGAAACCATATATTCACTAGGCGTTAATGAAATATTTTGAACGCTTTTCACAAATTCATAAGTGTTCTTTTCGGCAAATGAAGGAGGAGGAGTAAGTTCTTGGAGGCGTGACACTAACCATTTAGAAATTAGATAGGTTGGCGAGTTGATTCCTGACACTATAGGCCGCATCTTCTTTCCTTCTTTATGTATTTTTGGCAAACAATATAATCTCGGTAAAACTGGATTTAAAACTGTCAGTTTTCTTCGAAGATTATTATCTACCGAACTTTTGCAATTTTTCAAAGTTTAATTTGCGCTCTTTGTGAACTTTATGATTGGGTTTCTATTTTGCACTTTATAAGGTCCGTCCGCGAGCATTTCTGTAACAATACCAGTATATTCACTTTTATCCATTATTACAATTGCATTACCTTTATCCGCCTTTAGGTAATGCACGTCTTTCTTCTTTAGTTCTTTAACTATTTTACCATATTTTACATTTGAAGTTGGTGTAAATTTACGTGTTTTTTCTTTCTTTACTTCTAATTTCTTCTTTACATCAGTACGAACACTGGTTCTCAAATCAAATTTCGTGAATTTCAAAGCAGTTTCGACATCTACTAACAACGATTCCTGATCTTTTACCGGGTTTTCGATATTGAACTTTAAACCTTTATTCAATAAACCTAATTCATCTTGTTTGAAACTCTCACTACTCCAATTATGAACCAACTTCTGTCCAACAAACTGCTCAATATATTTATCTGAGTTATCGTTTTTAACTTCCTTTTTGAACAACGATCGTAATTTCTTATTTAAGCGTTGGATCTTTTGGTTATGTTTATTCTTAATAACAGAAATCATTTTTTTAAAACGTTCGTTGAATAATTCATAATTATAACCATCCATATTCTTAATAATATGAAGGTGAAGTTCAAGAGCTTGAAGTTCTAAGTCCGCTTGTTTAGAATATAACAATTTTATTTCGCAGTTTAACCAATATCTTTTTGTATTTTCTTCTATCCGTTTAGCAAAATTATTATTCGTAGGTATTTTAATTTTCATAAATTTTGGAAAAAATTATCTTTTCCTACACATACTCAAAAACCAAATATCATCAGACAGTAACCTAACCTTTAACTTCAATTTATGCAGCCGATTCAGCTCGGTCGACTTGAGTGCCATGTTAATATAATAACTAATGAGCTTGACTTTTGAGAAAGTAACTTAGATAAAATAAGACCTGAACACAAAATCTCACAATAAATACGTTTACTAACTTCAAACGCGTTTCAACGACAATGTCGCCATCCTCAGTGATGCATGGGCTACAGTAACCAAACTATAACTGATCTAACAGTGTAACAACACTCCGTATAAATACCTAACCAGAAGGGGCGTACCCTACAGGGGGCGTGTCCTAAACCTATGCTAAGGCGTTAACCACCGCCTACCGTTAATCAAATATCTTAACAATAACAATATAACTAAAATAAGATTGCTAAACTGATATTAATATTAAACAAAACATAGCATTATTACATTAATAAAGAATTCTGTAAAAGACCTAATTCATTATTCACAATTATGTTACGGTATTTGTTAATATAAAAAGTTTCCCAAGCGTCCAATGTGTTGGGCATCCGCTTAGGAGTCGCTTCTTGGATACTCGACGTCGTCTGTCTCACCCGGTTTTGATTCAAAAGTTCAGTACGGTCTGGCATTGTTCAGTTTCTCTTGCAGACCTGTGTCTCTCTCTATCCTCTGACAAACGCCGCATCCGCTTAGGAGTCGCTTCTTGGATACTCGACGTCGTCTGTCTCACCCGGTTTTTATTCAAACGTTCAGTACGGTCTGGCATTGATTCAGTTTCTCTTGCAGACCTGTGTCTCTCTCTACCCTCTGACAAACGCCGCATTTGCTTAGGAGTTGCTTCTTGGATACTCGACGTCGTCTGTCTCTCCCGATTTTGATTCAAACGTTCAGTAAGGTCTGGCATTGATTCAGTTTCTCTTGCAGACCTGTGTCTCTCTCTATCCTCTGACAAACGCTGCATCCGCTTAGGATTCGCTTCTTGGATACTCGACGTCGTCTGTCTCACCCGGTTTTGATTC